>JXSR01S009113.1:112105-123255 GCA_000969725.1 Ophiothrix spiculata
TCGTAATCAAGGTAGTTGTTAACAAAATTATTTTTAACGATTTTATTTATCTTTAACTCAAAAAACGTTTTTACAACTGTTTTATTGGACTGTTTATCAATGTCTAATTAAAGTGTAAAGTCTTTTCAGAATTCATTTCAAAGTCGAAGTAGAATTTGATCTCAATTTTAATTCACCATTTGACGGTAGAAAAAATATCTTAGAGAGGTGTCGGTCCAGTTTGTTTAATACTGACCAAGATTTGGTACTTATATATATTTGAACTTCTTACTTACTTAGTGGAAAATATTGATTTTGTTAGATATTCTATTTTCAATATGGATACTTTAACAAAGCAACGTTGAAGACTTTGCTATTTAGAAATGCTAGTTTACAACAGCCGCACACAAGGGAAATTGAATATGTTTACTGACGCTGATCAACATGATCAAATATTGTTTTATAATTAGATTGTTAAAGCAAGAGCTGAATGGTCTAACGCAGGTACTTCCTTAGTCTTGGTTTCATATACATATTGTTGTATATTCAATGTATTTTTATGCATATTTGATTTACTAATGAAAAGTATCTATCAATAGAGTTAAACAAAACATAATATAAAATTTGAACTTATAAGTACTTAAATATCATTTTTTTTTTATATTTTGAATCATGTATCAATAATTGTAAAGACTTTATTTATTTACCACAATTATTATTTGTAAATTCAAAACCATGCATGCTAGGCAGATTTGTCGAACACTTGGGAATGTTTACATCGATGTTGACTTTTCAAATGCTAGAGTTCATTAATTTGGTTTTGGTATAAATGAATACGGGTAAAATTATGGGTCAATGAGATTTTGCTGCTGGTGAATATACTTTATTGGACCCATTGGTAAAATTGATATAATTGAAACGTCACGTGCGAGACGAATAGATCTTAACGGTACAGTACCACCTATCCAAACATCTTGGAAATGTAATTTTGAATCTGGTAAGTATTATATTACGAAACATGTGTGATGCATAAAAAGAAATGGGTAAATGAGTAAAATATGAAAGAGAAAGAAAGAGGGATAACATACTCGACATCATTACACTAAGCAATACAAACATAACAAGAAAGCTGAATTATATTTGTTCCAGTTCCATATTCCATATTATAAAACATTATGTAAATGTTTTATAAATTATGTTGTATTGTATGTATTTTATTGTCATTCTTGTAATCATTGGCAACGAATATAACACTTTAATATTATATAGGTAATGCATATACCGTATTGGATGATTTAAAACACTTATTTGGTTTATAATTGAATTGGAATCAACGATAAGAGAACATGTACATCTTGGTCAAGAGATGGATTGGATTAGGAGTGTTGATTACCTGAAACCTGATGATTTCAAAAAAAAATGAATATAGGGAATCGTGATGAAGTCTGATTTGTCAATAGACAATCTACACGGGAGTACAAATCAAGATGAATGCGCATCTCTGTAAGCCGCTTTGCGGACCGTGGCATGGACGTCAGATCCGGATCTGCTATACAGCACTCTGCGTACATGCGTACGTGTAAGCGGTCTATGGAGATCCCGATGAAGATTCGGATCTCAGATCTGGATCTCGGAGATGCGCATGCATCTGGATCTGCGCTCCGTGTAGATTGCCCCAGTCTGCATGATATTCTAAATTACCCTAACACACTTTGTTCAAAGTGGCCTTTACATTTTACTAGACATTGATCAATTGTGATTTTTGTAACTAATGTTACTTCTACAAAATCTGATAGTATATTTTTTATATTTTAATTGGTAACTTAATAATATTTCTCAACATGTTGTCAACTCAATTCACTGAAAACCATTGTGTGTCGAATATAAATCACACCCAAGTTTGTACTTCTATCGACCTTCATGTAATAAAGTCCTATAATCACGATAATTAATACATCCTATAGGAACTTATTTAGGGACTGTAAAGAGTAGAATTCACTTCGACGTGCGTTAGGGAAACAAAATGCCTTTACCATATAACCTAAATTATTAAGCTATTACTATGCGATAAATATTCATGAGTTATGTTTAACATTTACGATATTTAAAAATGTTAGTAAACCTTTTGCTGATCCTGCCCTAAGTTCAGAGTGACATATTGATATTAAATTATATAAATAGTGCCTCACGTAAGAATGAGAAACGTTTTTATTTAACGGTTAATCTTAGACACTATCATCATTAAATTGATTATTGCTGTTTTAACATATCAAATATTATTCGTAAGTGTAAGAGAGAATATTATCATAAAAAATTCAAAAATACTCAAAATGATCATTGGACACTTGATTTGCACATACCCTAGAATTATTAAACTTAGCATTTTTGGCTAGGTGAGATAGGTTTCTATCAATTCAAGGATCAAGGCCAGGATGTCAAAAGAAGTATGTGTTCATGCCTCTGACCATGGATAATAGGCATTAAATTTGCCTTGGCTTGATTGCTTAGGTAATTACCTGGGATCAGCGAGGTCAAAGATTTATTGATCTGTACAAATCACTTTTTAAATGTTACAATCGTTAACGATTTAACGAGCTCATTATGCGAAATCTGTATTCCAGGTATCGCAAAACGAGAAAAGAACATGGTCGCGATATTTTATTTTTAACGTGACCTGCTAAATAGGCTGACTTTGAACCTATTTTACCTGAAAAGGGTGAGAGCAAACGCAATTTGAAAACGTTGGTCTTTGGGTATAAAAATTTGGAATTTTTCCAATCAAATGTATATAATTTTTTCTGCTGTTGATTACAAATGAGAATTATATGGTATTTTCTTTTAAATTAAGCCTTTTGAAACACACGAATTTGGACCCATACATCAATCTTGTTTTAGAAGATAAAACGCCGTCATTTGAATCGATTCTTCTAGTAAAAATATAAAATCTCAGATTGATTAAATTTGAAATATATATTTTGCCTGTAAGGCCTGTAAAGTGAAAAATAAGGAGAGGAAAAATATACGTTGATGTGATGTACGAAAGGTATCTAATATCGGCTCTTCGTACTTTCCTGCAATTTGTATTGTTTTTACGGAAATGACACTGAATAAAAATATTTTCGCTCATTTTTGCAAAGGTCTGTATTTTGATGGATATTCATTGGAGATACCGGAGATAAATGATGTGTGCCAAGTAGCCAATTCATGCAGGTACTTAATGACCAGGTTATTTTTTGGATTCAGTGTTTTCAATTTTATAGACTGCCCTTCAAAATGTTCGTTACGGAAATGACTCAAATACAGGGACAGGATTTTTTGAACAAAAATGGTAAAATTTAGGATTCAATTGATACAATATGGCATTATTTGATAGATAGGATATGTTCTACTAGTAAATACTTAGTGATCAAGAGTATTACCAAAAAGAAAAATTTCACTACCAAATAAATAATGACAATTGTAATTTTACGCGTAACCATCGGGACATAGGGTTTTCGGGGGGTTTGCATCAAACATGAGGAAAAATAACAACCTTTAACTTTGTTTATCAAGGTTTTTATGATTTTTTATAATAAAGATCATATTTATAAAGACAAAACCACAAAATAAATATTTCAGAATTGTATTTTTTTAAATTTATTGCGAGTTAAAGTAGCGGGACACCAAAATAGACACTTAGCGAAGAACCACCCATATAAATTAACAGAAATCTGACATTCTCATCATACGCGCGATTTCATAATTTGTGGGTTAGAGTCGGGTATTGCCGTTTTTGATGCTAGAACCTTATGCAAATGCATTTCAGAGCCAAATTCATAACTACTCCTACAACTGAAGTGCAATTTGAAGGGGATACGAGAAAACAAGTCAAACATCGACGTATGATACCGGGGGTGGGGGCACTCCAACACATACATTGGCACGCACGTGTCGTAAGACCCCCTTTTGCTGCGCTCTCGCCCAATGACCCCATTTTCAATGAACCGTCACCCAATGACCCCCTATATTTTTTGAAGTCCAACCTTATACCCTCTTTTAAGGGGTTTTCTCAGAGATGCAAATCCTCCATTGATTTTCTTAAAAAAATTTGTATTCGGTAGATTTATTTGTGCTGATAACGAATCTAAAATAAAAAAATATAGGTCATCGTGCTCATTTTTTTTTTATTTTTACATATGTTAACTGGTTAAAGCACTTTTTGCGCTCTTTAAAATACTGAAATAAAAAAATAGGGTCACCGTGTTAGTTTTCAAGAAAAATGACAAAAACTTGCATTTTTAAAATAAAATTTGATTACTTTGATGGCATATCTGCGTCTGCATAATTGTCCGCGTATATATCACGCAGCTATGCGGCGCGTGATTAACCATACGCGTTAGTAAAGCATGCGTTCAGTGTGCATTGAAATTTCCGCAAAACGGATGCAAACATTTTTTTGATTTTTTACTATTTATGAAAAAAATCGTTATATCGCAGTCGTAAGCAGCTGCATCTCTGAGAAAACCCCTTAATGATGTCTCTCATTCATTGTTTTTTTTTTTTTTTTTTTTTTTTTGAGAATGAACCTACCCCTCTTATGCTCAATTTGTTCATGCTTACATCATTTTGAAAATGAGCGATTTCTTAAATTCCAAAACGGACACCGAACATTGCCGGATGACCCCATTCGTTACAACCAAAAGTTCCGAATGATCCAGATTAACCACCCTCTTCACCGAATGACCCCTAATTTTTGTCACCTATTGCACCTATATTTTGAAAGCCGGAGACACTAATGTGAGTATACCGAGAGTGCATTATCCTTCATAATATTTTTCCATAATACATTTATGTTGTAATGAAGATGAACTATATTCCCTACATGATAGCACATAATTATCGACATAAAATAATAACATGATAGCCTGACCTGCACGCCGGCATGTAAACGGAAACACAAAATGGATTTACCCTCTCCGCTCTCCATGTCTCAACTACTATATAGTACTAGTCATTTCGTGCAGTCATGTCTGTAGTTTTTTCAACATTCAACATCCCATTTTCCCATTTTGACATGCATGTACTGATAAATATTTCAACATTATGAATGTGTAAACACAATTCTCTTCTCAGAGGAAAAGCATGGAAGCTCTTTAATCCTAGATTATATTGCATTCGTCGGGGCGCAATTCCGTCACGAACACGGAAAATAATATTAACCTTTTGAATGCGGAGTTCCCTTATGATTTACTAATTAACACCGTACATATTTTTATGTCTAGGCTCTAAGCAGTTTTGTTGGAAAATAAAATGAATTATGAATAAGAAAAAAAAGTTGAAAAATAAAGCTTGTCAATTTTCTTAATTTATCCTTATGTTTCTATCCAATTTGTCCAGTAAATGTTAATGTATTTTGAACAGAGGAGATGTAATGTTTATCAGATCTGAAGCGACCAGAGGAGATCAAAAGTTAACGATCTTGTGAAGCTTTACTATTTATGCCTACTATTTACAGATTTACTATGTTCCAGCTCCACAGTGTTTCAGTGAATACCTGTATTTTCAATCTTGATTGTTGTTTGTTTGAAATCAACCAGCCTAGTTTAATACGGACCTTTACTTTTAATAATATAATATAATAATATGCCTTTATTAAAGGTAAAGGTCCGGGGACTGGGAAGTGGGAACTGGGCTGATTGATTTCAAACAACCAATTCAGTGAAACACTGAAACTCTTGTGATAGCATAAGAGAGCCTGTGAGATGCCTTGGGTAATATTAATTTTAACAAAAAGCATTTTCTATGCTGTAACAATTCGAAGGGATTTGATTAATCAAGATTGACACAATACCTTCAGATTCAGATTCAGATTTATTCACCTTTACCTCAATCATCATTATGAAGATGGTTAAACAAAACAAACAAGCTGCGATGCACACTCACAGTAATCTCGGGTTTTATGTGCTATAGCTTATCATTAGTATTTTAAATGCTGCCTATGTATATCTGTGTTAACAATGATTAATACATGCCTTAACCTGAAGGTTGTTTCATAGTCATACATTGTTAAATAGAAAAGACGGTATAGCAAAATTCTATGTCATCCCCATAATGATGCTGAAAGATGTGTGAATGTCATAATTTTCTAATTTTGTGTAAATGATTTCTTTCAAGTCCACGATTAGAGCGACATGACAATCTCACTAGAAAGTTTTGCAATCCGCAATAGACCACTTTCGTATGTCCCATAATGCATCCTGAAAGTACTGCAAACGCTCAGTTTACGATATTATTACCTTCTACCCAAATGACGTCTTGCGCAGAACGTAGTAATAATAATAATAATAATAATGTGAGATTTTTGAGCGCTCATAACAAAGAAGCCGCTGAGCGCTGTACATACTTGTAAACGAAACCTAAGAAATGTTACAAACAGAATCACATTCATAGGAGAAAAATTTGAAAGTTATATAGGTAATTTCTCATGCAGTCACTGAAAATAGTCTTCAAAAAGCAGAGTCTTGAGAGTACGCTTGAACTGACTAGTAGTCATTATTGGAGCAGCGTTCCTGATTATTGCAGGCAGATTGTTCCAGAGTTTTGGTCCAGAAACTGCAAATGATCTTTGTCCATAGAAATTTGTTCTTGGACGCTGCGTGGGAAATCCGAAAAAGACTTGAGATGAGGATCTGAGAGTACGAGCTGGTTCGTAGCGGCTGAGCAAATTAGCAAGATAATATGGTCGTTCGCGCAGAATTGCCCGATTTTTGCGGTACTTTCAAGATGCATTATGGGACATACGAAAGTGGTCTAATAGCCATGTATATAACACGTACTGAAACATCCTTTTTTTATGGTTCTTCTTCTTGACTGCAGTCTACAGGGTTTTTTTGCGAATATTATGATGCCATATTTTAAAACTATGAAATGCAATTGTCTATATGCACGAGTTATTCAGCTGACCGTTTGTCAACACACACCCCATACAAAAAGACAGTATGACTGAACGTCTAAGACCATTGGTAAATATATATTACTAGGATGACGACAATCATAATAATATTTAATTTCTGGCCGTGTTTACACTTTTACCAGCCGGGCTGTCATGATATCATCAATAATTTAATATGCTTACATTTTTCTTTCTGTCTGATAAACGAGGGCTGATAGAGGAAAATCTTAATTCAAGGTTGTAACATGTGTGATATCCAACACAAGCGAATATTTTTTATTCAATCTATTTATATTACCTATAAGAGACAACTAGCTGAGTTTCCACCATGTCGAAGAAGATATTATTTACCTTCCCACTGCTGTACGCTATTTGTGCACGTGTCTCCCGGGGATCGAGTGTAATTTAGCGGACGTTGCAGCTGAAATGAGGACGTTGGTTATGCCTTGTGGGGCACTGTGGTTTAAGTAGTGCAGGGTCGTTTTTATTTGCAAAATTGACTGCAACTGATTCTGCATAAATTATCATCATTTACAGAGAGCATGGCTGAAAAAATGAAAACAAGTCATCCAGTTTGAAAAAAAAAAGACATCCAGTTTGAAAAAATGGTACCAAGTTTGAAAAAAAGTGACGTTTAGTTTATAAAAAGGCAACAATTAGAAAAATGACGTCCAGATTGAGAAAAAGATGTCCAGTTTTACAATAATCACGTTCAGTTTATAAAAAGTCTTTAATCTTTTAAATCTTTTTCTCAATCTGGACGTCATTTTTCTAATTGTTGCCTTTTTAGAAACTGGGTACCATTTTTTCAAACTGGATGTCTTTTTTTCAAACTGGATGACTTTTTTTCAAAACGGAAGGCCTTTTTTTCAAACTGAACGCGTTTTTTTCAAACTGGACGTCCTTTTTTTCAAACTGGATGTCTTTTTTTCAAACTGAACGCGTTTTTTTCAAACTGGACGTCCTTTTTTTAAACTGGACGTCTGTTTTAAAAACTGGACGTTTTTTGACGCTTGTGGCGTGCCATAGAATTTCATTAATTTGGATTGGTATAAAGGATGCGGGTAAATGGGTCAATTGCATGATTTTGATTAGGTTGTAGGTTGTTGATTTGTTGTAACCTGAGAGAAGGTTTGCTTCTGGATGATTTTATTGAACCTATAGGGTAACTTGAGATATTGAAACGTTACACAGTAAATGCTAAGAGTAATTCCATGCCGAGTAAAGTAGGTTGAGTAAGAAAAATGATTAACATTTACTCCAAATTGAGTAAAAATCGGTTTTGATGTTACTCAATTGGAAAAGTTAAAGTTACTCCAAGATATAGATTAAAAATGTGTCAATTGAATGATCAAAATGAACACGTCAAAGTTCATTTTACTACTTTCGGGAGTAAATTTGGGGTATATTTGGTGAATTACGCATGTATTGGACTAAGTCTTACTCTTTGGTGTAGTTTAGTCCGTCTAGAAGGACCACGGGCAGCGAGCGGAGCGAGCTTTGCGAGGGCGTCAATCTTCCAACAGCGTAGGACCAGAGAGACACGTGCACAACAAGATGGCGAACTCGATGTGGATTGTGACCAGTGGGAGCAAATTTTGTTCTTGTTCTTGGTTATGGTTGAATTAATCCCCGGTTTCAAAGGTAATGCTAGAATATTTTAATCTTATGGTTTTTGAAAGCATACTGTCAGTGTGTGTAGGGCCTACATGTAAGCCTAGATATGAAGCGGGGATATGAATTGTGTAAGCTTATTCTGAATGACGTGCCAGGCATAGGCAGTTCGAGACATCATTTTGCCCCGGGAATTTCGCACGGTATACGCGATGTATTACCATGCGTGCGTTCCGTGGGAAATGTAATTTACCACGTTGTAGAATACGATCTCCCTGCTTTTGCAGGAGGGAGTGATTCATTTGTTTGTGATTGATCTAAAATGTTGTAGCATGGAATTTTTTGTAAATTTGTGTTTATTTCTCTGTCCTTAGACTATGGAATTGACTCGACCAGTTTCGATCTGTTATAGACGAAGCCTTACTAAACTGAAAGAAAATACAGACAAGAAACAGACTGGAAAATGGCTGAAACTGTAGAATATATTCAGAGTTGCTGTTCATCTTATGACTGAAATATTGGCTGTAATTAGTAATTTAGATGTCAAAATAACCAATACGAAAAAAACACCCACTGCTGATGAATTAACATTTCACTCAACAGTCGAGTAAATGGTACTTATTTACAATAGTAACTGTTACTGAACATTGTTTACTCCTACTTCCGAGTACATTTTTTTACTCAACCATTGAGTAATATTTTGCTCAATAAAAGTGATAAATTTTGCTCAACACAATTTGATTAAGATTTTACTCTTTTTTAGAGTAAAAAGGGGAATACTCGTTTTGCCGAGTAAGAGGAGTTAATCTTACTCGGCAATTGATGAGTAAGTCTTAATCGGTCTAAGATTAGTCAGATTTACTCCAAATTGTTGTCAATTTGTAATCAACAAATTGAGTAAATGTTAATCATCCACATTTGAGTATGGAGTATTCCCCTTTTTACTACTGAAAAGAGTAAGATTTTACTCAGTTTTGAGTAATTTTTTTTTACAGTGTATGTGAGAAAAGAATAGATCTTAACAGCACAAATACTTCATACATCCAATACATACATACATACATCATCAAATATAATTTTGATTCTTTTAAGTATTACGTTACGAAACATGTGTGATGCATGAGAAGTGAACATAATGAATAAAATATGAACCAGGAAAAAGGGAAACATAAATACTCAACTTCATTACATTTATATCAAATCAACATATCACTGAAGCAATACAAACACGATATCTCAGATGAATTTACAGTATATTATTCAAGTTCCATATTCTGAATGTTCTACATACATTTTACATACGTTTAAAGTCATTCGTGTAAAGGCTCTGTCACACATCACGAAACGTACGAATAACGAACTAATAACGTACACTGGTTTGGTCATTGAAATACATGTATATCGATTACAAAACAGTGTACGTTATTAGTGCGTTATTCACACGGTACGGTGATGTGTGACAGAGCCTTTAAGGCTCTGTCACATATCATGAAACGTACGAATAACGAACTAATAACGTACACTGGTTTGGTCATTGAAATACATGTATATCGATTACCAAACAGTGTACGTTATTAGTACGTTATTCGCACGGTACGGTGATGTGTGACAGAGCCTTAACATTGATATAGCATTTTCGTATTGTTTGTTGCATATATTGAATGATTTAATCCAATAATAGGTTTACTAAGTATTCTTTATATAATGCTACTGAATTACATTAATTTGAATTGGTATCAGTGATAGGAAACAGATACATCTGGGTCAATAGATTGATTAAATTACCAAATTAGGCTGGAGAGTGTTGATTAGCTGAAACTTGAGGTTGTCATTCACGTTTTTAAATTGGTTGCACACTAACTTCACTGGGAACCATTTTGTGTTGAGGGTAAAATACTACCTTCTTTCGACCTTTAAATAATAAAGTCCTGCAATCATGATAATTGATACATCCTAGGAATTTAAATAGGGAGGTTAAAGCGTAGAATTCAGTTCGACGTATGTAGTAATGTGTAGTATACTAAGGGATAGTATAGAACGGGAATCAAAGTGCCTTAACCTTATGTATGATGTTATGAATAACTCATAATTTATCGTTAATTTTCAATTCAACAACTCACCATATCTCTTTTTACAGAAGCGTACCGTTGTTGATTTGTGATGAACCCACAGTTGTATGCAAATTAGCGCGTTACGTTCAGCATGGTGTTCACGTATGAGCGTTTACGCGATACACATAAGACGGCGCTCTGTTCATCGCGCGTCGGGAATTGAGTACGTGCAAAGCCCGGTGCTTGGGGACATTTGAAAACAGCAAATGGCAAAGCAGCAATTGTTCCAAAAGTAGCATTTTGCATTATATTTTGTTAAACCTAAACAATTAAAATTCAATTTCATTCCATACGATTTTAGAGTGATTTTCGTTTTTGAAAGGTATTCAAACATGCTACAAAGCTAGTTGTGCATCAAAAATCAACAAGTCTGTGGGAAAAAAGAAAAAGTGCAAAATGGAGTCTGCACAATTGTTCTTGATTGATTCTTAATCTTTGAGACCCATAGATTCCAGAACTGAATGATGCAAAATCCGCACCATTGAGCATTTTGAGAAATCCAAGATGGCCGCCAA
>JXSR01S009113.1:128088-140105 GCA_000969725.1 Ophiothrix spiculata
ATTTTACTCTATCTAGAGATATAGAGACGCATTAATTAAAGACTTTTGAGGAAATTTTGTCATAGCCTGTTTCTAAGATCTGGTTGTAATATTATAATACATGGATCAAATCAAATCAAATCAAATCAAATCAAATCAAATCTTTATTTCCATATAGGCAACAAAATCATAAAAACAAAAGCATTTATCATATATATTTCAATACAAATACTACAAAAAGGAGGACAATGCTGGAAGACCAAAAAAAGTCTGTAAATAGTGATGCCCTAAATGAAGAAAAAAAACATTTTAAAATTACGAGACATGGAAAATTTAAACAAATAATGATGACCAAACAGCATTCTATTAGCTATGCTTATTGTACAACTTAGTTGATTAAACATGTGAAAAAATGAACGAGCAAAGGCGATCACAGGTGTCTATGCTTAGACATTATGATTAAAAATTATATTATGATGGATTATACTTAATTTGATTTTATACTATCTTTTAATAACTTTGTTCTTTGCATTATAAACAATATTAAAGGAGCCCTATCCGATTGGGTCAACATTTTTTCAAACTTTCTGAGATTTTGTTACCAAAATATTTCTCATATTTTTCTCATTACCCATGTGAAATTTTACGGCTGAAACAGGTCACGTTTCGGAGATATAAGTGAAAATGTGTTAACATTATTAATATTATGGTTACCATAATATTATTTATACAGTAAAGTATAGGCAAATTGAAAATACAAAATTGTTCATAAAATCAAAACGGTTGTTTCGATTCGACTCAAATTTGAAATTGAAGCAACTTAAGTGGTGATCTTTCATATGATAGTGAAAACTAAAATTAAAAAAATCATGTACCTTTAAAGGCATCATGTATGGGTTTTAAAACATGCACTTCGCCTCCATCAATTTTATTTTACTAGCACATCAGATTAGAACTGCCACATTTGTTATAGATATCAGTACAAAAATATGTACATGACTATATATAGCTAGCAGCATGCAGAGAAGCATTCACTGGATTTGTACAGCATATAGCAAAAGCTTTAGCGTGTGCAGAATAACAGCATTGAAAATTTAATATTTTTAATAAAGATTATGAGGTGCAAATTATCTTTGGAGAAGGTATACCTTTAATGGAGTTCAGGTCAATAAATACTTTAGAAGTGCACTTAAATCACACAAGAAAATGGTAACCAGCTACGCATATTATGTATATGATGAATGAGGTAAAGAATCGGCTATCACAGCTACATTTTTGGCGCTGGTGTATTTATTTTTAGCCGCCATTGCTTGAAATGCAACGAGGTATCAGCATTATCTTCTCTCCTCTATAAGGCACAACGCGTCATGCGCAGTAGATTTTTTATACCTTTTTACTGCTACACTCCTAAGAATCACGAAATGAAAATATGTTGAGAGATCCATAAAGTACACTGTAATGTTTGATTTGTGATTATGACGGTTTTTTGACGCACTGATTTGTTTATTTTTTTATTAACCATTACTCCGCCTCGAGATATTTCAAAGCAAATATAACGTCAACTGAAAGATATATAGCGTTTTACATTTTCGAATTTCGAATATACCCGTGTGATATGATAGTAATATACATTTTCTGTTTATAGTATCACATGACAAGTAACGTACCATGCATCCTTTTTTTTTACTGACTTGTCTATATGAAACAAAATATCAGACAAAACCGAAATCCATCGATTGGGTCAATTTAAGTCATGAAATCACATTCCGATTTGAAACTTTAATACGTTTTTATGCAAAACTTGATTCAGTCGTGTATCGGCAAGAATCATGGTATGTTTACCAAAGGTTTGGGGATAGCTGGTACGGGGTCCGGCTTGGGGGAGATCGCGATGGATTGAGGTAGATAGAGTAGATACCAGATCCATACGCATTCATTACAGTGATATCGTTGCCCAAAGCGAGGAGGGTTGATATATCCACATTTCTTTGCTATTTCAGAAGCACAGATGACTACGACACAGCTAATGGAACGAGCACTTTAAACACATTCAAACGTCACTCACACTAGACATGCTAGAGTAATTTATATAAAACTCAGCTGCTGACGACAAATGGATTGGAATATATGATAACATGGTGAGATCTGGATGGTAAGATTTTCTGACAGTTGTAAAATCATTACCCGATTACCAAGAAAATATACATTGTTCATGCATTATATCCTTAACTAATCTGTACAGAAAAATGAAATTTGGGGGGTTTCCACTTAATGATGTGTAAATGTCATCAGCAAGAATTAGTCCAATGGCTTGGATTTATTCGTACTTTTTAACATCATGAACTTGTAAACTTGTAATATAAAATATTGTCGTTACGGACGCGGTTTTAATGCTCGGTTAAGTAAACTGTTCATACGCAACATTGAGCAATGCTTAATCAACAAATTCAGGCATGAGTCGATTTTAGACAGGTTAGAGCAGAAATAACTGTTACAGTAGTGCGTCTTATGAAAGGCATATCTTGGGGAAAGACTTGCCTTCCACTGTAGGAAAATGCTAAAGAACATTTTTCCGGCAGAACCAGGAATGTTCCTTTTTTGTTTCAATGTTTCACTCATTTTCAAGACCGCTTTAATTTCACCTTGATGACAGATAAGACTCAATGAACACGGGTCTCAAAATGGCTTCAAGTTTGACAAACCTGAAGTGACGTGTCTTGCGGGATTAAAATTGAAACGTGACATTTGAACATATCTTGCATAGACACATGGTATTGTGTATACAGATACAGTGGCTTTACCTGAAGTTGTTTTACCAAGATGCCATATTATTAGTTACAGTTATTCCGCAACGCTGCATTACCCCTTTACCAGTGGCGTAACCAGCTTTGACCGTCCGGGGGGCAAGACTCAAGAGCCTTCCCGATTTTTGTACTGGCTTGGGGAAAAAATTTAACGCGCGCGTAGCGCGCGCAAAAATATATGGACAAATTTGTTTATTTTAGCTAAAAAACGCCTATTTTTGGATGAAATAATGGTTTCTTTCTTTTTTCTTTTCTCTTTTCCCTTTTCTCTTCCTTCTTTTTCTTTCTTTTTCTCTTTTCCTTCGCCTTTTCCCTTTCTCTTCTTCTTCCTCCCTTTCTTCCCTTCCCATTTTTTGCTCTCCTTCCCGATTTTTTTGGAGCTTGCCCCCCCGGACACCCCCCTGGTTACGCCCCTGCCCTTCACTGCTTAACCCTTATTCTCCGAAGTGGGTTGTTGCAACCCCCTAAGGTTTTTTCCCCGCTTCATAAAAACACAAAAGCAACCGGCCCCATGCATTTGGGTTATCTCTTTAACATCCTTTGCGGTCATTTTGATGAAAAAACTAGGGGGTACCACCTAAGGTGGGGTTAGGGTAGGCCGTCAAAGTTGGGGTGTCTACATACAGTAGAACAAATCCCGGAGGTTTTCAAGTCGCCATTTTGAAAAATGTATGCACGCTATAAATCTCAAACTTACAAAACATGTTAGAATCACCATTTCCCTTGGACGAAAATCTGTTATTTAGAACTTTTATAGCAAATTTGATTTTGATGGCCATTTTTGCCATAATGCAATTTTGCCTGATTTTCCAATCCGAAAGTACTTTATGACGTCATAATTACGTAACGCCTTGGCCGATTTTGATGATCTTGGATTGGGGAGGGTCATACCTATCTATTAATAGCAAAACCAAGTTCATAGGGGTTCCGTATGGGGGGGGGGGGTTGCATCATCAACCCCCTCCCCCCCTTCGGAGAACGTGTTACAAAATTAGCTTAAGAGAACAAGGGTTAAAAAACAAAATCGCTTCTCAGTCTGTCATATCCGGGCTGTCAACATACACTTTGCAGTAATGACTCGTTATATTTACATTGACGAAAGTCAACAATTGTTCTATTTTTTCTTACTTTTCCCCTTCAGGAATCACTTGCATAATATTGTGAACCCTTAATGGCTCGTAACACAAGTAATGACTAAGGGACGCACCATTTGACTTTCGGGGGTTGGGGTGGGGGTGGGGGCTGGAAGTTTATGTCGAGGCAAGATTTTGTTCCCCCAGATAAATTATTTTTCTTTAGTTCATGAAGCAAGAGTTTTTTTAGTCACAAGTCTAAAAAAAATTCCGGGAGCTTCGCCCCGAACCCTTCTATATCATAGTAGTTCACATACAAGTTATCTTTCCACATGTGTATCAAGTTATTTGTTGTTGTTGGGTTTTTTTCTCAAGCATTGGGTCAAATTAATTTTTCCCTCTTACACAGTGAGTCAAGTATTTTTTCCAGCCCCACCTGAAGGTCTAATGGTTCGCCCGTAATTATTGCATATCTACCAAATCACTCACTATCATTTTAATATATTATACAGTCATATACGTCCCGTCATATAATAATAAAATTTGCTGTTGCCGAGGGTTTTCAGTTTGTTGATGCATCTCGACTACCTATACAATTGATTACTAAATTGATAGATAAGTATAATTTTCCTACATTTTTTTGAGAAAATATTTAGTTATTGAATTACATCCGTGTTCCATTGTATTTTAACATGTCAACCGGACCACATGGTCGACATATTCATCGTGGGAGATATATTTCAATTCTGCGATACTAATCCGGATAGCGACAACAGTGCCATTGGAATGGTTACAAATGTCTATTGCTATCTTGAACACATACAATTTGAAAAAAACCTGATGTACACTATATATGTACTGAATCGCAGTTTAGGGATTGACTCCTTTACATCCGAGAAATTTTAAATATAACACCAGTGTTTCGCTTGAGTGAATATAGATTAAAGTCATACCCTAACTCTTACAATATATCAAGTTTGACTTTAAAGGAATCCTATAGCTTAGATGACATTAGATGTTATTTACATCCTTACTATTCCATTAAAAACAAACAAAACTTTAAATAGCCTATGACAGAAGAATGCCAAACTTTGGTTTCAGGTAGATGCTGATAACAGTAATTTATAACATTGTATAAGGTACAACATTTTCCTGCTATCCATAATAATCACACTTTCAAATTAATCTAGAGGAAGAAGCCTCCCGACCTGACAGTACCCAAAGCCATCCATGTTAAGTAACTATATTAATGTACTATGAAATATTATTAACATACAAAAGCATGACTTGCACTGGGGACATGCACGTGTAAGCTTGGAAAATGCAACTTGGATGAACTCTACTCGTCATTTCGACCAGTCATGTCTCAGTACAGTTATATTTAACGTTATCAGCATCTTTGTTCAGTGAGTATATTATTGTCATGTTTGCTATTAGTAATTTTGACATGCATGTACTTATTAATATTTCAACATTATGAATACGTAAACACTGAATTTTCTTCTCAGAGGCGTGAACGCCCTTAGAACATACATCGGTCAGTTAGAATACGCACAACGTTGCATTCGCCTAGCTCAAACATGAGAATATAATATTAACCTTCTAAATGCGATATAACCTCACCATTTACTAACTGACATCATGACTGTTGGCCTATACTTTATGTCTAGGCCCTATGCAGTTTCAATGGAAAATATATAGAATGAATATGAAAAAAACTCGTTAGGTTAATCGTTGTTCTGCTTTTTATTCTGTGGCGGTATATATACAAACAAATATGCTTTTGCACCATTTCTACAACACCACGTGAATCAAAATAAATTGTGCACGGATTAAAACTGATTTTCACCTTGATAAAAGCACCAAATTATACATTTCTTGTTAATGTAGTAAAGCATATTAAATAAGCTTTCAAATGCAGAAAAAAATTACAGAAATCAAAAATAAAAAAGATATGACCAATTTTGTAAGTACTTCTAAGCTTTTATAATAATGCCATAACCCGTAATTGTGGTATGTAATATCTTGCTTAACTGTCATGACTGTGTAAATCCCATTGGAATGGTAGAAAAAGAGACGTGCTTGCAAAATTGGTAATATCTTTTTTATTTTTCATCCGATTTCCATCATTTTTCTGCATTTGAAAGCTCATTAAATTTGCTTTACTACAATAACAAGAAATTTGTAATTTGGTGCTTTTATCAAGGTCAAGATCAGTTTTAACCCGTGCACAATTGTTTTTGATTCACGTGGTATAGAATCCCTGAATTATAGCATAAGTACATCGTACGCGTAAAAGAGTACACAAGAGTAAATCCATACATGTAAAATACAAACTATAGAAACAAATACCAAAAGTCCTTGGATACTCTATTTAGAAGAAATGTCTTATTTTCCCCAGACTGGTACAGTAGGCCTATACTGTAGTCGCACTTGCAACCCTAACCTATATAGTTCACTAACTTGGGCTCTACATAGAACAGTGATCTAAAAGCCACTGACAACCGAACCGCACTGGCGGGCCTCTCTTGTCAATAAACCAAATCAGTCGAGCACAATTGTAGTGCTAAGTATACTGTAACACATTCCTAGACCTGGGTAAAGACATATCTTTACCCAGGTCTAGACTATAGTCTGCAAGATATGTCAAGCATCTTACAGACCTTCTTCCTTACAATGCGCTGTATGTAGACAACTTAATTATGCTGACATTTAATGACATATATGGTATCTTTTAACTTATGAAATGTCATAACTGATTTATACAGCTAGCTGTTTGTCAACACCCAAAATGAAAAAGACAACGTGACTGTAAGTCTAAGACCACATGATATCAAATTTCTTGTGTTTATAGATTTCAACTAGCCCATTTGCTTGCAGTTATCTTTCTTTCTAATCTAGTGATAAAGTGTTAAAACAAATCTTAGAGCAAAGTTGTAATCTTCGGGAAGCAAATATTTTTTTCAATCCTATGAGACAACTAGCTGAGCTTCCACCATGTCGAGGAAGATATTATTAGCCTTCCCACTGCTGTACATTATTTGCCCACGTGTCTCCCGGGATCGAGTGTAATTTAGCAGACATTGCAGCTGGAATGAGGACGTTGGTTATATGCCTTGTGGGGCACTGTGGCTTAAACAGCTCACTCCTAGCCGTGCTTATTTGCAAAATTGAACTGAAACTTATTCAGCATAAATTATCAACGTAACAGAATGCATGGCTGAGAATGCAAATATTCTTTATGTTTTTCGCCAAAACGCGTGTCAGACTACATGTGCAATTCTAGATCCGCATTCGTCGACATGATCATGATGTGCTTATTATGTCACACCAAATATTTGTCACGATGGTTTCTTGGGGTTTCTTTAGAACTTATAATATAAATAAACGATATACCGCAAAATTCAAGCTGTATTTTGACGTTACCCCGAGTTAATATTATTTGTCATCGTATTTATCATATGGACACAATATTTCAAAAATAACATCAACTAATTTGTATCCTTTAATATTAAGGTGCACATATTTTTGGTTATATATAGTAGAATCATATCGACTGTGACGTTTTCGTACTAATCAGCATTAATTACTTGCCATGTTCACTGTTGTTTGGTACAATTGAGAAATGATTTTCTCCCTTAAAATTTACTTCAAGTGCTTTTTTGCATAGCACTTATAGTGTTAAGATACTGCAATTGTCACTTCGATATTAAGCTCATGGTGCGGCAGGTTTAGTCATTCTTAAGACAGTTTTAGTGCAATGCCTTACGCGCGCATCTACCCTGATAACTCTGTTTCACAAACATTGAAATTCAGTATGACTAGTGCATCACTGACAAATTGACGAACACACACAAACGCAGTCATTCTGTCAGTTTTCCAATATTTGGTATAGCCAGAAAGCAGGTGATCTGAGGAGTATTTGTTACCATATTGACGCCTTGAATGACTGAGAATACCGCCATGTCATTGTCAGCCTTGGCACCTGAAGCAATACTTCACGGTATAGAACATGATAGAAGTATATTGCCCTGCAAGAGATGGTCCGTGGTGTAACATAGCAAAATTAAAACTCCAGTAATCATGATAACTACATATAATAGTTCTTCCTGGGAACATTTCATGTATTGCTGAATTGCAATAATTATGTCAGCAATCCAATTGCTGTACCAACCTTAAATTTAGAAAAAAAAAGATTTTAGAAGTTTTTAAAAATGGACAACTCTACATTGACGTGAAGTACAGTTGTTTTATATACCTATTTGTTAATAGGCTATAAGTATTATTATGATGATACTAGTATATAGAAACTAAATATACAAATATGCCTTATTTACATTTGATATTGTAACAATCATGTTCAAAGGCCTCGCATACACTTATCTGTTGGTAGTAGATTTGCCATGCCAGATTTTCATTAATTTGCATACAGTACAAAGGATGCGGGAAACATGGGTCGTAGGGTTAGGTTGGGAATATTACCATTATCTCAAAAATGCATTTGGTCAGTTGGTAGTTTATAATTTTCAGCCAGCCATACAAGCATTGTGAAAATGCACTATTGGTTCTTATATGTGACCGTTCATCCCAAACCAGCCGTAAATGCCACCTCCTGTCATTAAAGAGGAAGAAAAGAAAACAAAATACATGTATGCTCGACGATAATACATTTATATGGAAACCAAATAAAGCTATATAGACACAACAAGTAATGCATTTTAGGTTATACGTGTAATCATTGGTAATGAAAAGATGCATATATTGAATGGTTTAAAAACTCTTTATGTGGTGAGTATATAGTGCTATTGAATTGCATTAATCTAAATTGAATGATTAGAGAACAGATACAACTGGGTCACTAGTATGATTAGATTAGGCTGGAGAGTGTTGATTACCTGAAACCTGAGGTTTTGTCAATGTTTTTAGATTGGTTTTGCTCATGAATATTCATTAATTGAATGCAGGAAATCATGATAAAATCTAATTTATCAGTCTGCGTGGTGTGAAGAGCAGCGTAATATATTCTGCACCAACTTACGATCCTCACAGTGACCTTCAACATGTTTAATGAATGAATGGTGTAAGCATTAACAATAACATGATATAACACAGTATGTCAAAACTGTAAAATACGATGGAATCAGATAGACCTAAGTTTCAAAATGCAATCATGAAGCTCTAAATTTGTTGAATGTAAGGACAAACGTGGAATGAAACAATTGAACTTCTTGCAGTTAACGTTTTGTTCAATCGTTCAATAGCTTTTAT
Organism: Ophiothrix spiculata; assembly: GCA_000969725.1. Classification (NCBI taxonomy): domain Eukaryota; kingdom Metazoa; phylum Echinodermata; class Ophiuroidea; order Amphilepidida; family Ophiotrichidae; genus Ophiothrix; species Ophiothrix spiculata. The sequence goes on from JXSR01S009113.1 coordinate 137,213, forward strand.
GCTATCATTATTATTAATACAAATGTAGCTGAATTTTTCATGAATGCCTTCATCGGTCAATTAATGGCTCGTTGGACGCTAATTTGTTTTGTTAACCGCACATTTTTATCATAAAAAGATATCGTAAACGTAATCACTCACGACTATATTTGTAAATTTAGCAAACAAACACATATTAGTATTACTATGATTACAGACACTTTAGATCAGTCATATTTAAACATCATAATTCTGAGCATGACCGAGCGGTTAGAGAACGGGTCTCATAATACAGAGATTGTGGTTTCGAGCCCCGGGCCTGGCTGTTTTCATCTCCTTGTTTCCTTGGGCAAGAAACTTTACTGTACTTGCTCCGTGGTCGGACAGTCACGTAAAGACGTGGGTCCCCTGTGCGAATGCTCCTTCATGGGGCGCTGCATACAGTGTATACCTGGTGATGGTGAGTCTATGAAATCTTCATAATCGTTAATAAAATCATAATAAACGTCCCATCCTCAGTACACTCGTTGTTTTAAGGTTTCTTCTTTCTTTTTTTCTTCAAATTAATCACACCTCACAATTAAAATTTACAACTATAAACACAATTACCATGGCAGTTTGCTATTAAAATGAAAAATAACAAATGTGAATGCATATTAAATGCTCCAACAAGACGATTTAACAAATGGATCATATAAGTAACGTGAATCGAGTAGTGACATTTCGGATACTTTTAATCATGGTATAATTGAAAATGAAGTTTGTAATATTTAGAACTGTATTTCAACGTGGCATACAATTCAGCAAATGCAATTTAGTATGATAGTGGAAGTCTTTAAAACTGATTCTTCTGCTATGGGAGAAAAATAAAGAGAGAAAACGAACTATTGCTCAACTTATATTTGAACAAAATAGCTTCTTCAAAATCTTTAAAAACACCTTCAGCATATAAACTCGACGAAATGGCTTATCCTGCATTCCTGTCATTTCAAGAATTTCTAATTACAGTTGCATGATTTATCTGATAAAGCTTCCAAACTATTTTCACAAGTTTCTATTTCAGGGATTAGCAAGCAAAGGCTGCAAAAGGGAAGTCGATATTCAAATTTGAGTGCCTTATCTCACAAGCTATTCCATACTGTAAAAGTTTTGTAAAAAGGATCAGTAATTTTCTCGACAGTTTGACCTCCCAAATCATGCAAATACTCCGTGTTTACATCCGCCATGAGGCCAAGAAGAACGCAACTGGATACCATGGTTACACACATCTGTAACACTGCAGGCAAGCAGCTGGGCCAATTTCCAATCAATTTTCCGGGCAAATCCATGTTATGGTCTGATATTGTTGCCAATTGTGATTTAAATATTACATTAAAATACAGGTATTTCTGTTTAAAATATTTGCCCTATAACATGTATATTACCGAATAATAGTATGCAACACTGTCGAGTATGAATCTTGTCGTTTTAGTGAAAATGTTGGTAATATAATGTTCAACTACCAATGTCAAAGAACGTTGTTGTTAAATAAAATACTTTTTACCTTTACGTGCTGCACATGAAGCAATAAAGTGCACTGCATTATTCTTGCATGAAACCAACGATTGTTTTCCATTTAGCATGTTTAACCTGATAATCGATGGCTGACAGATTGAATGTCTCCTGTTTGCAAGTATATATGTTACACTGTATAGCATTGCAAAAACATGAAGTAGATCTTTATATTCAAAATAGGCATAATGATACATAGGCCTAAACTCTTTTGTATAACTAAGTACGTAATTTGCTTTAAGTTTTGATGGTATCGTAAAGTGTCCTTTGTATTGAAAGACAAATTGTTTGTAGTACCTTTAATGTATTTCTCTAATTTTGTGCGTGTTTCTTGTATGCAGAATACTGTCAGACCGGGTGTCAGGCAAGTGGTTTTGACTTTCAAGAACCTTTGATATGTCGTATATGAAAAACAATTGACGTTTAATCAGGCAATGATGTCAGAGGAAAATGATGGCCAAACAACATGATATTCACCAGTTTCACCAGGACTGCTGCGATCGCAGGTGACTACTAGTATACCGTATGCTTAATAGAACAAATAATTACATTATGGTGTCATTATTTCAATAGATTTTGATAACCATATTTTCTTTTTCTTTTTGCACTATAGACCCTGGGAGTAATACAGTATGAAATATTATGAAAGGCATCATAATTAAACATGGATTCTTAAGCCACCACCACTATTTTGCTAGTACATACATGGATTTAGAGCTCTAAATCTATTAGGACATCAGATTAGAGTTAGCGTAGTGCATGCATAATAGAATAGATATAACCATATGTCACCATACGATGATTACAATGTGTTTATTGAGACGTTTGAAAAAATATACGACGAGTGTATACCTCTAAAAAAATGCTATCATAAAAGGAAAAAAGATCCACTGTTACCTTGGATCACAAAGGGTTTATTAAAAAGTATTAATAAGAAAAACAAATAGTACAAATCATACATTTTAAAACCTACCCAAGGCAATCTTCAAAAATTCAAAACCTACAAAAACAAATTGAATATGCTCATACGAAAATCAAAAAGAATGTATTTATTCAAAAAATTTGAAAAATCAAAAAAATGATATGAAACAGACTTGGAAAGCAATAAACGCCGTAATGGGCAAGAGCAAACAGCAGTCATACCAGTGTAAGTTCCAAGGTGACAATGGTCAAATTACTGACCCACAGGAAATCTCTAACAAATCCAATAACTATTTTGTGAATATTGGACCAAAACTTGCATCAGAAATACATAATAATGGCAAAGAATATTTTGACTACTTAGACAATATAAAATCTAGTAACATATATCTGGCACCTTTTGTTGAATCAGATATTTTGAAGATTATTGACAAATTTGACC
>JXSR01S009113.1:162341-180002 GCA_000969725.1 Ophiothrix spiculata
TTACATTTTCTCTAATTTAACCCTATTTGTAACTCAAATAGCGCCGATTTTTTCGGACAAAATATTTAATATCTCCGGAACCGCTTGACCTACAAATGTGATCTTGGTGTCATTTTACTTTGGAAACAGAGTGCAATTCTATTGTGTCATGAAAACAAATTGAATAGGAACTTAAGTTTTCTCGTTGATATCCCTAATAAGAGTGAAGTAGAGCTAAGACTGGGATATATCCATTTATAATGAAGTATCATGATAAAATCAACACGGTGATCATTACGCTCCGACAAATTTCGATCTAAGCGTGTTACATAATGGGTCCATTCCATTACTTCAAGCAAAAATCAGCTTTTTTATTCGACCACATAAGCAGGTTTTTCAGTCATACATTTGTTATCTGGTACGTGAGAAGTATTTTCCAAACGGAAATTGTAAAGTTTTTTCTATCCGTGCATGAATGAGCGTATGTTTTATTTCAAAAATGTCACAAACGTTACCAAAAAGTTATACCAAAATGTCACAAACGTTACCAAACGTTACAACACAAAACAATGCATTAAAATAAATCCCGACGATAGTATTTATTACAATTTTTTTGAAATATTTGTAAATATGTTACCCATCATCTGTGTAAAGCGGAATAAAAAAAAATTGCTAACACGTCAGAGAATTTTTACTTCAGAATTTATTTGGAGCAAAACAATTTCAGTGCGATGTCACAAACTCTACCGAACGTTACATGAACTTTATTCAGGATTGTGGCAATTAATTTAATTTTTAAACATCTACATGATTGTCTTAACCCTATCAGTGAGCACCATTATCAACAACAAACTCGTGGAAATAATGTTTATGCTAGGTTCTATAGCCATTTAAAAGTGAAATTTTTCAATATTTCTGTCACAAACAATACTTTGGAATCGCCCAAATTTAGCGTGTTTATTTACAACTCTAAAAACTTACATTGCCAACAACAAATCTTTACAGCCTACTTTACAGTCAACAATTGATGAAGGCGAATTCGTAAGGTTTTTTTTAATGTTAAGGGTCACAAATCTACAGTACCGTAAGAACAGGATACAATGGAACACACCGGTGTTTAATCGTTTATATAAGCTTATATACGACATTCATTAAGACAGAACCCTTATATAAAATTAGACATCTGCTTATTTAATTCAAAATGCTTTTTACCGTATTTTACATCCAGTATCTATTTGGGCGAAAGAGGAACGGAGTATCAATCAGCTACAACAAAACAGGAATAGCAAATCAGCATAATGTTCTGTTTCTCCTTAAGTATGTCATCAAGTCTGAAATGGTTCGGAAATATTACATGACAGCGAAGGAAATTGTGGTATTTGAAGGGCGAATATGTCAATGACATTCTTTCACTAGTTGGAACACATAATTTATGTAAAATAACACAATTTTTACGTAGAAGGAAATCTTTAAAAGGCTCGTATGTTTCATCCATTTATCTAATTTATCTCATGTGATGATACTGATAGCCATGGTGAATTGTTTATCATGGAGTTAGATGATGCATTTGCACAAGGTGACTTTGGTCATGTTGATTGGCTTAAGGCTATTGCATATGACGCACATACGTTCGTCACATGGCACTCTCATATCATTGTATTTATTGCCATGTTTTGATAAAAGCTGACGGTCAAGATTCAATAATCCCGTCTAAATTGTGATAATATTATATAGGTATATGTGCCGTATTGTCCTAATCGTCATTGAAATAATCAACAAAATAATCAAATGACATGAAGAAAGAGCCTTTATTTTGTGTGTTATCAAATTATGGCGAGTACTAGTAACCTGGTTGTTTGAAGTGAAAAAACGCAAAGTTTTCAAAGATAATTTTGAGAAATAATTTTCTTTAAAATTGTAGTTTTAAATTCCATATTTTTATCAACTTTCTGACAATTGAGGCAATATCGGGTCATATACGATGAATTTGGAAGCCAAATTATCAAATTGTGGCAAAAATTGTGAATTTTAAAACAATGTTTCATCACCAGTAAAATCAGACAGAGTGTAATATCACTTGGGTTGGTCTAGAAAAGAAAATAAGGCACTTTCCTATGATCCGCTGGTTGACTGTTACCTGTGACTAGCTATAAAACATAGGTTTCAAAAAGGTGTAAAACCTTGTTTCTTTAAATGATGATAAATCCGATATCTTATCATCACTGGGTTTGTAAATGGTTTACATATACTGCTCTCGCAAATGAAAATGAATTGGAGACAAGATGAGTAAGGTGATGGGAGGGTTTGAGGCGATGTCTGACGAACAATAACGCTTGCAATAAATGTCACTCCTATATTATTGTATCTTCTTTGCCATGTTTTGTGTCGATAAAGCTGACAAAGCTTAAATACTCAATCCGCCTCAAGAGAAACATTAAGTGCACATCTGGTTATTGCAAAGAGGAGATTATTCCCAATGTGATTCCAGTAATGACAATTTCCATCAGAGAGGTTGTGCACTCGGGGTGTGCGTGCGGGTTGGTTGATGATGTGTGTTATTTTTGTTGTATTTTACCCCTTTTTTACACATATCATTTTTATAGCTCGCGATGAAGCATGATTTAGTTATCTGAGCTCCTTACATTGACTGTGAAAAAGCAATATATTTTGACTCGTTTCGGGATTCAAGCCAAGTATACGAGCGTATTTAGCTTTGAGCTCTGCAGTCTACATTTGGCCAAAATTTCAGTTTAAGTCCCAACATTTTGAAAGGTTTCAGTTTCTCCGACCTTACAGTTTTAAAACCCTTAATCCCTTTAAACTTAATTCTAAACTGTTAACCAAATTAAATCTACATACGCAATACACATTAAAAAATCATCAAAAATTAAAAATGATAAACATGATAAATACGAAACCGCACTTTTAATGCCAAAACGTATAACTTTTATAGCTACCAGCTCATTGACAACTTAAAATTATCCTACAATATTAATTGCTTAACCAATAATTAATTTATAAAGTGTGTATGGAAGAAATATATAGGTGAACAAAGTCTTATAACTTACTAGGCAAGAACTATACCTACCAACCCGTAAAATGCCCAGTAGCAGCCAATGGGTTAACAAATTAAACAATACACATGTGATGAATACAAATGAACCAAGATTGTTTGAAATTCAAGTTGAAATATAAGAGAAGAGAAAACCTCACCATGCAGAATAGAAGCACGGAGGCTAATGACTCATCGTGATCGTCAACACGTGACCCAGCAAAATCGATGACGAAGGATTCCCATGATGCATCAGATTAAGTCCAGAAACCAATTACTGTTTCATATTTTTGTTTCAAATCCAGAGAAGGCAGTCGAACATTTGTTGATCTGTCTCAGATGAATCATCAACAAATGGACCGCCTTTCCGTTTACAAATTATGACGATATTGAATATACAATACGAATCCACTAAGATGTCTCTTTTTTTTTTTTGAAAAATTAACAAAAGGAATACTGATCGATGCATTTAATCTTTCATTAAGGGAAAATATCAAATTTCCAAAATTCAAAATAACATTTTTTTCTATACTGACACATCATGACCAATCGCTTCACAAGTGAGTATATTTAGCTGTCATCCAATCAAAAGATAGCACTACAGAAGTTAAGATTGAGGAAACCCCACAACTTGCATATGCCTAGACTATTTTGTATTCTACTTTCAAGTAATTATATAAACCAAAGAAACGTATTCATTTCAAAAATTACCACCTTTGTCACATATATGTTTGGCATTTTAAAATAGACAAAAACCAAAAGTTTGAGAAGATGTTCCTACACAACTCTAAATAGATTCATCAGGATTGTTCATAAAGTCAAATATAGATATACAGTAGTTCTTGTAAAAAAATCCAGTAAAAAAATGTGGTACTCACTAGATAATTTTCAACTCCTGTCAGGAGTCTTGATCACTCTGGTCTGGTGTTTCTAAAAGTGGCAACACCAGTAACTGTTCCTACACATTTGTTGCTAGATTCTAAAAAATAAAGTTAAAAATTTTAGGAATGTAAATTTTAGTTAATCTTTCCAGATTATTTATTTATTTATTTATTTATTTATGTATTTATTTATTTATTTATTTATTTATTTATTTATTTATTAATTAATTAATTTATTTTTTTTGGGGGGGGGGAATACTGCTAGAGTAGTAAATAACTTAACGCAAGTTTGAGTCTGCCTAGCCTTAAATTTAATTTACATTTTCACTACACATAGCGCATTTGATGGCAGTGGTTAACGACGTCTGTCATTATTCAAAGTCAACTTTGATGTATGATATGTTTGATTACTGTATATAATCTTACCCCATTTTTTATTCCATGTAGCTAAATTTTATATCAAAGGTTTCATGAAGCTATGCATGATATGCCTGGTCATTTTGATATTCATCAGTTTAATTTATCTAAAGGGCAAATGCTTTAGGAAGCGTAGGATATATGCTGCAGGATTTTCAGACTTTATATACTTTCATCCATGCACTGCTTTTACAAAAAATCATTACATGACTTGCACGTCTTATCATTAATTCGTGATCATGGTGATGTAGTCTGCATCTGAATATGGTTAAGATACTTCTGATGACTCATGATGGTACAAAAGGAAGGAATCCCATGGTGCACCCCGAGTCAATAATTTATTCAATTTCTTTCAAAAAATTTCAAGTAAAATCTGTAGATGGCGTGAAAATGCTGTATGCGATATAAATGGTGCTCTCTTCTAATAAAATGCTTCTCTCATCATGAGCACGGTGATGATGAGTCATCGATAGAGTGAAATAGCAAGCAGCATGATCGGTAACTGGCAATACGTGTCAGAAAAAGAATAGAATGCATTCAATGCTGCCTGTATAAAACTAGGGATTTCTTTTAAATTATGTATGTATGCTTTAAATATTTTGGCGATAATAAAACGTTGCAGCATGAACCCTATAACATCATAATACTCATAATCATCCCGGGGTGTTCAATCTCTTTGCCGTTAATGGGAGGTTTATGTATATGGATATCCAACAGATACACAACAATTACTTTAAGGTCCATAAATAACGTTAAATGGTACAGACGTTTGTCTTGTATGAAGCCCACCAGAGAGGTCACAATCTATATGGATGGATATAGCGAAAGTGCATTGCGGAAGGGATTGAGAAGTCCATCTAGCTACATATAGACTAGAGATTTGTGCATATATATCAAGTTTTAACCCTACCGGGGACCGCTCAAGATGGCAATTGGTACTCGTGCTCATCATAAAAAAATGGCGTAAAGGGTCTGATTTTGTACCACAGGTGGCGTCTATATACATTCTTGGAAAAAGGATAGTTTCCAGCATAATGTACGCCATTAAGGGTTCTAAATTATGGCTACCTTTGCTGCCAAGGGTCACTTTTCACTTAGAGTTGCTCAGCTGTGTATTGTGCTGTACATGTTTTGCATAAAAAGATCTTAAAACAAGAGAAAATAAGTATTGACTTCATGTAAATGAATGAAAAACTTAAATTGTATACTTTGTTAGCAAAATGGTCATTACAAACTTATTTAGGGGTGCAATTTGCTATAAACAATTACGCCATTTAGGGTCCAAGTTTGAGGTGCTCTGACGAGCATGAGTACTACTATTTTTGGAGCGGTCCCTCGGAATCAACCGACGGTATCTTGTCTACGGTTTTATTTAACACCGATGGCATTGTCTGTAGCGCAGTGTTCCCTCTGAGGATTTTCGCTCTGCGCCGTATGTTGCGATCGCCGAATGTGATACACGACCTTGAAAACACCTATATATACATTTTGAAGTAAAACTGAGAAAAACTAAAATAGATAAACATTTTGTAAGCTCAAGCTGGCGTTTTGAAGCTATTTTTTTACTTTTGAAGAACATAAATTGCGCCAATCTATAAGTTAGAAAACGATATCTTACGACATACGGTCTTAAGGTAACATTCGACACCATCGAATACGACAAATAGAACAGGCTATACAGTGGCTGGTATCATGTCAGGGATCCGCCTTTAACAGCAACTACCAACATAGAATCGTTAATCCATACCTCCTCTGGACGCGACTGAACCTAGCATAGACATGATAGATGACATCTCCCGTACCGTAAGATAACTTTGACGCGAAAGCATAGAGAAGTTATAGGGTCTGGGGCGAATTTGCAGAGGAAGAGAGTACTGCTGACGGCCAGTGTGATGTTCACGGATTGCGATGAGTCCATGTATGTGTCATCCATAAACTTATGAAACAAAGACCAAATACATGTACACTACAAAATATTTCGAAATCCCTTGTCATTGAACCTTAAAGTCCATTTTCTATGCCCGTTAAATACGCGTCGGGTTTAGAGCATTGCATACTTTATCGTAGCACATTTTCCTATTTGACTGTGTATTCCGTGAGCGACAATCTCTGGAGAGGTCAAAAAACGGACATGACATACGGAATGTGACGTGCTGTTATTAACTTGTCTGGCAACGACTGATGTTAACACTCAGCGTGAACTATTCGAATTTCCAAGAGCATTTATAGCTTTAATATTAGATAACTGCTTAAATGAGATTCGTGTGAATATTTATATTCCCAAAGCCATGTCGGCCGAGGTTCACTTCAATGACTAATTAAATATAATCTAACAAACTTCATATCATGTCTAATCAGAAATAAGGGGAATTTAATGTTGCTTATAAATAACTTGCACGATATTGGTACTATACCTATATTGATAAATTCACAAAAAAATTAAGGCTTGACAGTCTGAAGATGGGTTGGTATGTCGATATACAAAGTATAGGATTCCATTCATGATTACATTGATAATAGAGGTCTACAGTCTTCAAAAAATACAGCAGTATTTTCTTGATTGTATGGAGCATTTATTCTTCCCATGCTATGTATACTAAATGTGTACTGGAGACATGTCTTTAAACATCTAGATGACCTGAGTAAGCCACTGAAGTGAATGCAATGTTTGAAATAACACAGACTTTCCATTTCCAGCATCACCGTTCATTATGATTACAGGAGCATGCACAATTTCTAATTTCATAAGCATGCAGGTATAAAACAATTAAGGTGAAGTTCCGATTTTAAGAAGTGTAAACTATTTTTTAACTAATTGACCTTGACCTATTGTGAGGTTTCACCCTCAGTTTGCTTCGTGTTTACTCTTCCGAGGCAAAACAAAGTATGCAACCCTGGGGATGAGGCTGTTATGAAAATATATAAGAAATGGAAAATAGGTACTGTATACCAATTAACTTTACACTTTTTGCTATATCTCAAAAACTGTTTGGAATTTGGAGGTGAAATTTTAGATTTACAATCAGAAAAATATGGGTTTTCATTTGACAACAAACAATACAATACTTCCGGTTGAGCCCTGGGGATGAGAATGTGATCGGAACATACACCTCTAAGAGTTCCTTAAACACTGTACTGTATGACTGTAACCCATCCAAAACGCTTGATCGACAATTGGTCAGAAAATGAAAACTAACTGTCACAAAATAAAAGAAGACATACCAGTTTTAGAATATTTGTGACCGTCCATCCCAAGGTATTTCCCACCCGTTGATGCCCACCACCTTAAAAAACACCCTTCCGGTATGAATTTTACGTTGAAGGTCTGGTCAATGATATAGCATGTAAAAAGGACCAAAATACAGAAAAAATTGGATGAACCGTTTCAAAAAAATCGGATGAACCGTTTCAAAATGGCGGCCGAAAAAAAAAATTGTGTCGTGTCAAGGTCGTATTTTGGCCAGCCGTTATAAATGCGATCTCTTTTTTTAATATTTGCAAAGATCATGTTTTAAGGATTCTTCACACGATTTCCACAAGTCAGTTTATGTTCCGTCAAACGTTGTCAGGGAGTAAAACGTATAACTGAGATAAACGCGTTCAAAGATCAGTAAGCCCTATATTTTCTGGTGATTGTCTTAAAAATAAGTAGATCAATTTCACATTTCCTATCATTTTCTTGAAATGAGACTTTGTTGCTATTTTGTACTAAGCACAAGGATTGTGAATCTGTCAAAAAATAAATTTCGGCAAATTACGACCTTGACATGTATTTTCACCTGTAGCGCAACATGAATTTTCTGGCATTTACGGCTCGTACGGGATGGACAACCACATTTCAGTAACATATTATGATTATTGTGTATTGAAAGAAATTATTACTGCTATTCTAACTAAATCTTCTTTATCTTGTTGTTGAAAATCGTGTTTATTGTGTTTGCCTTTTCATGTCTTATCAATACCTTTGAATTATAATTTCTAGCTGCTTTAGAAAGGAAAAATTGTCTTTCTTAATAATCCGGATTAAAATAAACCATACCCCAAGTATAAAAACAAAGTACCTCTGAGAATAAATATAAAAAAACCCCAGTAAAATGTTATTTGTTTTGCTTCAACGGGTTTTCATCAAAATTTCTTTAATTCTGTCATCATCTTGACATTGCATACCATGCATGTTATTTTATATGTGTGGCTTATTAGTTTGGAGCACAATGTTTCAGTTTACCTCGTTATAAGCTCATATTAATCAAACGCCTCGGCAATTTGGTCTTAAACCATTGCTTTCAACATTGCCCAAGGGGTTCGTGTTAGGTTTCTTGCAGTGGTCTGTAAACCGTGAAGAGACGCATAAAAGAAAGAGTTCTCTAGGCTGATAGCCAAGGATAACCCAAGAAAGCCTCTAATGAAGCTTATTTCCATTGGGGTCCTAGATCTTTCTTTAATATTCAGTTTTAGTTTTTGACAGAACCAGCTTTCTTTGTATAATGTATTCCATACTGAATGAATGAATGAATTGAATCTACAATATTCAACTAATCAATTTTCTTGAAGAAATTTTTAACTTGGAAATGTAGTTATTCGATGTTTATTTTCATAACATTTAGGCCTATCATATTAAAGTAAATCCGAAAATCTTAGTAGAATTATATTAAATTACTTTTCAGAAACAATAGCAAAAGCATTGGATTATAATCATGAGTATACTTGCATCAAACTCGAATCTTATAGTAATATCAGACATGCAAGCATATTTAAATATGTAACAAAGGTATTTAACATGTGAAAGACACTCACGGAAGTTGCAAATATATATTAGACATGTATGTAAGATATTCTAAAGAATTTGCATAGGTGCTTGGTACCTTTTGAACACCTTTTTATTTTTACTTGAATAAAATAGAAATCAATGCTTTTATATTTAGATAGCAAATGGTTCAACAACAAAAAATCAAAGCCTCAGAAAAGAAGATTTCTTGAAAGAGCTTTGAATAATATACAAAATGCACAAACGATAAAATTAATCAACTTACGACGTAAAAGGCATGGTTCAAATAAGAAAATCACAATATTTTATAGTGTCAGTAGCAGTGCAGTGGTTAACATGATAATTCTCTATCTAGTGCTGTATTCGAAATATTCAGAACACACTGTGTGCACAGCACTTACAGTATTTTGTTTCAATTTTGTCGCATAGTAACAAAACACTCCACATGCTCAGCCACGACTGATTTCTAGCCGTCGCATTCAATGTAAGTTTTTTTATCCAAAATATAAGTAAACCTGATTAATCAAAATGGAAGTTACAATATGCATGGCATAATGAAATTATGTATTCATTCCTTCACTGTATTTAACCCTCGTCTACGTGTTACAAAAATACCCTGGGTATGCAGGCTATTTTTGTAACACGTCTTCCCAAGGGGAGGAGCCCTAAATTTTGGGAACGAAACCCCCTATGAACTTAGTTTTGCTATCAATAGATAGATATGGTCATCCCGTAACCAATGATACTAAGATCTTAAAAATCGGCCAAGGTGTTATGTAATTATGACGTCATAAGCACTTCCGAGTCGGAAAATCACGATTTTCGCCAAAAATGGCCAAAAAAAATCATTTTTTTGCTATAAAAGTTCTAAATAACAGATTTTCGTCGGTTTTTTTTTTTTTTTTTTTTTGCTAATAAAGAAGGGAAATGTTAATTCTGACATGCCCTGCAAGTTTCAGCTTCATAGCATGCATAAATTTTTCAGAATGGCGACTTGGCCTGGGGTTGGTTGCTTTTGCTTTTTATGCAGCGGGGAAAAATCTTCGGGGAACAACCCTCCGCCCGAGGCCGCCCTGGGTAGCCGAGGGTTAAAGAAGAATAAATTACTCAAAATCGAGAAATACATGCAGTATCGACTGCTTCAGTTCGGGCTTCAATACATAATGTTTCGCTTCATTCGAATTACAAATCGTATTTTTGTGCACAAAACTTGATTTATGGCTGATGTTCACGGGCATCGGGTCTGAAACCTGGTACGGGTGAGATTACATTAATGATATGATAGCAGATCCATATGAATTCAGTAAAAAGTGTCGTTGCCCACAGCGTGAAAGGCGGATTTAACTAAATTTTCGATATCATGTTTTTGAATGAAACTCATTGTAGTTACCCAAGCGTTTTAATCAAATAGATTCAACACTGTTGCACTTAACTAAGAAGTTTTCCCCTTGTCGTATGATTCAAAGCTATTTGATCATTAGTGATGAGTTCAGTCTTGGGAGTAAATCAAACTCGTGGATAGCTCGTAAATTAAGGGGAGACCGGGGCAGGGAAGGAGTCGCATTATATAGATTATAGACACCTACCTGAACTATGAGCTACATACAATCAAATAAGAAGAAAATAGCATTTTTATAATATAAACAAGGCATATATTATCTGAGAATCATATAAAAAAACCCCAGTAAAATGTTATTTGTTTTGCTTCAACGGGTTTTCATCAAAATTTAATAATCTCTTTAATTCTGTCATCATCTTGACATTGCATACCATGCATGTTACTTTATATGTGTGACTTATTAGTTTGGAGCACAATGTTTCAGTTTACCTCGTTATAAGCTCATATTAATCAAACGCCTCGGCAATTTGGTCTTAAACCATTGCTTTCAACATTGCCCAAGGGGTTCGTGTTAGGTTTCTTGCAGTGGTCTGTAAACCGTGAAGAGACGCATAAAAGAAAGAGTTCTCTAGGCTGATAGCCAAGGATAACCCAAGAAAGCCTCTAATGAAGCTTATTTCCATTGGGGTCCTAGATCTTTCTTTAATATTCAGTTTTAGTTTTTGACAGAACCAGCTTTCTTTGTATAATGTATTCCATACTGAATGAATGAATGAATTGAATCTACAATATTCAACTAATCAATTTTCTTGAAGAAATTTTTAACTTGGAAATGTAGTTATTCGATGTTTATTTTCATAACATTTAGGCCTATCATATTAAAGTAAATCCGAAAATCTTAGTAGAATTATATTAAATTACTTTTCAGAAACAATAGCAAAAGCATTGGATTATAATCATGAGTATACTTGCATCAAACTCGAATCTTATAGTAATATCAGACATGCAAGCATATTTAAATATGTAACAAAGGTATTTAACATGTGAAAGACACTCACGGAAGTTGCAAATATATATTAGACATGTATGTAAGATATTCTAAAGAATTTGCATAGGTGCTTGGTACCTTTTGAACACCTTTTTATTTTTACTTGAATAAAATAGAAATCAATGCTTTTATATTTAGATAGCAAATGGTTCAACAACAAAAAATCAAAGCCTCAGAAAAGAAGATTTCTTGAAAGAGCTTTGAATAATATACAAAATGCACAAACGATAAAATTAATCAACTTACGACGTAAAAGGCATGGTTCAAATAAGAAAATCACAATATTTTATAGTGTCAGTAGCAGTGCAGTGGTTAACATGATAATTCTCTATCTAGTGCTGTATTCGAAATATTCAGAACACACTGTGTGCACAGCACTTACAGTATTTTGTTTCAATTTTGTCGCATAGTAACAAAACACTCCACATGCTCAGCCACGACTGATTTCTAGCCGTCGCATTCAATGTAAGTTTTTTTATCCAAAATATAAGTAAACCTGATTAATCAAAATGGAAGTTACAATATGCATGGCATAATGAAATTATGTATTCATTCCTTCACTGTATTTAACCCTCGTCTACGTGTTACAAAAATACCCTGGGTATGCAGGCTATTTTTGTAACACGTCTTCCCAAGGGGAGGAGCCCTAAATTTTGGGAACGAAACCCCCTATGAACTTAGTTTTGCTATCAATAGATAGATATGGTCATCCCGTAACCAATGATACTAAGATCTTAAAAATCGGCCAAGGTGTTATGTAATTATGACGTCATAAAGTTCGTCCGGATCGAAAAATCGGGATTTTGGCAAAAATGGCCACAAAAATCATTTTTTTGCTATAAAAGTTCTAAACAACAAATTTTCGTCGGTTTTTTTTTTTTTTTTTTTTTGCTAATAAAGAAGGGAAATGTTAATTCTGACATGCCCTGCAAGTTTCAGCTTCATAGCATGCATAAATTTTTCAGAATGGCGACTTGGCCTGGGGTTGGTTGCTTTTGCTTTTTATGCAGCGGGGAAAAATCTTCGGGGAACAACCCTCCGCCCGAGGCCGCCCTGGGTAGCCGAGGGTTAAAGAAGAATAAATTACTCAAAATCGAGAAATACATGCAGTATCGACTGCTTCAGTTCGGGCTTCAATACATAATGTTTCGCTTCATTCGAATTACAAATCGTATTTTTGTGCACAAAACTTGATTTATGGCTGATGTTCACGGGCATCGGGTCTGAAACCTGGTACGGGTGAGATTACATTAATGATATGATAGCAGATCCATATGAATTCAGTAAAAAGTGTCGTTGCCCACAGCGTGAAAGGCGGATTTAACTAAATTTTCGATATCATGTTTTTGAATGAAACTCATTGTAGTTACCCAAGCGTTTTAATCAAATAGATTCAACACTGTTGCACTTAACTAAGAAGTTTTCCCCTTGTCGTATGATTCAAAGCTATTTGATCATTAGTGATGAGTTCAGTCTTGGGAGTAAATCAAACTCGTGGATAGCTCGTAAATTAAGGGGAGACCGGGGCAGGGAAGGAGTCGCATTATATAGATTATAGACACCTACCTGAACTATGAGCTACATACAATCAAATAAGAAGAAAATAGCATTTTTATAATATAAACAAGGCATATATTATATATAATGAACATTCGATACTAGTGACAGAAATTCCCGCATAGGAAAGGTTAATATTATATTGCTGTTTGCGTGGGCGTATTATTATCTAGAGCTGGCGAATGCAACATATTGTTACAACGATAACAACTGGGAAGCTTTAATATAGCGCAGTCTTAAGAACTAGATAGACTTCGTCATTTTTGTAGTCATTTTCAGTCGAAATTTTTCTCATGGTATCAAATTTTGACTACTATGTTAAATTTTTATTCGGAACGAACATTTTCATTTTCATTTTTTATCAAAAGATAACGTTTGTGTGTTTTTATTTTCCCCTATTTTTTCCATATCAAAATAAAAATGTAATCGTCTCCTTGTTTCGTTTTTACCAGGAATGTTGGAAGAGTTTTACCCACGCAAGCTTCTGCATATACTTTACTTTCTCGGAATGACCTCATGAATAATCCTGGACATCTTGTATTGTGTACTTTTTGGAATACATTATATACACGCTGAGAGTATAAGAGTCTTTCAAATTAATTATGCAAATAGTATGCATCATGTGAATTATAAACTCTTGAATTTTTCTCTCGAAGGAGAAAAAATACAGCTTTGTAATGAAGTGAATAAAATATGTGACACTGCAGTGGTTACTTTCCCCATCTGATAGATTTCTTATGATGTTGAAACAGGAGTCCATGAACATGATGAATATACATTAATTATCATACACTGCAATGTTTCTTATAGTCAACGTGGGATTTGCATTTGATAATTTTAAAAAGATGCTGTGGCTGTTATTCTTATGCATATATTGAGCCCTGTTCCATGGCTGTGATAAAAAGAAATCAAATCATCTTATTTAAAATGACATATTAAATTTAGTGGTCATGCTTTAACCATTGGGAAATTACGACTATGTTAATTAAATGTCAGATTTTACCATACATAATACTGAGCATGCTGAATACATCATTACACTATATAGTTTTTCGTGAGGCAAATACTTGTATATATTCAGTACTCTTTTTATATCAATTAGATATTGATCATCGGGTTTTGTTTCATTTTTAAATATATTAGAATAACATACTTGAGTTTTATGCTAAGGATTTTTTTCTTTGTTTATTTTCTTTTATTTTCCAATTTACTTTTTAGCTAGTATACTAGATCTGCCATTATAACAGGCAATGCATTGCAGTTCAGATTTATTAATAAACGGCGCAACATATGAAAGGCTGTCGCTTGTAAACTAAGCTAATGAAATTACATAGGATGTGTTTACACATCGTCTTAAACACTCTTTGGTCCACTCCATTATGATACATATCTTTTGAAATATATATTTTTATAAGCTTTAATATATCCGTAAAAAAGTAAAGTTAACCCCGGAAGTCAACAAACAACTATAGCAACTCGGCTGCTCAGAATGCTCAAAGCGATATGAAATTGATATATGAGTGCATAGAATGGCCACATCAGCATGATCAGTCTGCAGACGACACGTTTCTACTCGATCGTTACGCGGTTAGCATAACCTTTAAAGTCATGGCAACTTCCCTTTAATTTCCAGCGCAAACAAAAGACAAAACTGTTAGCTTGGTTAGATATTTCTTTGCCTGTACTTCCGGATCTTTGAGAATAATCTAAACACGTACTAACATTTGTTATTATTGTCGACGCACACGATATGATACAAGGAAAGCAATAAATTGAGACAATTTTACAACGTGACTGCATGGGAAGTAAAATCCCGGGGTAAAATACGATACTACAGTAGTATTTTGATTTTAACCTTTCCTCTGCTTACAGGTCGCTTTACCGGGTACATTTCGCTAGTCCGACAATGCGCTAGTCCGACACTGCGCTAGTCCGAAAATGAAATACACGGCGCTAGTCCGACAATGCGCTAGTCCGACACCGCGCTAGTCCGAAAATGAAATACACGGCGCTAGTCCGACAATGCGCTAGTCCGACACTGCGCTAGTCCGAAAATGAAATACACTGCGCTAGTCCGAATCTGAAAAACACTGCGCTAGTCCGAATCTGAAAAACACTGCGCTAGTCCGACATTTTTGTCGGACTAGCGCATTGGATTTCAGATTCGGACTAGCGCAGTAAATTTCTGTTTGAAATATACACAATACAATTTTGTCGGACTAGCGCATTGGTTTTCAGATTCGGACTAGCGCAGTGTTTTTTCAAATTTGGACTAGCGCAGTGTATGTCATTTTCGGACTAGCGCAGTGTATTTCCATTAAAAAATTCGGACTAGCGCAGTGTCGGACTAGCGCAGTGGTTTTCATTTTCGGACTGACGCATTGTATTTTCGGACTAGCGCAGTGGTTTTCATCTTCGGACTAGCGCACCTCTAAGGTATAGGAAAAGTGTGTAGTCGGACTAGCGCAGTGTCGGACTAGCGCATTGTCGGACTAGCGGGTGCACCCCGCTTATACCTACGGTACTGTGTGTCTTGAGCGTAACGCAGTTTTGCAGCTTTAACTTGCCTTTAGTGGTGTTTTTGGCTTATTTAGACATGAATGAGATATACCATTTTGGTATACTGCCCTATTAATTATTGTTTGTTTGTTTGTTTGTTTGTTTACCTCGGTTGGTCCGTGACAGACACATGCCATTAGATCCATGATGAACTCGTGGTCTCTTCCAAGCTCATACAAAAGTACCAATCTGGATAGCCAGAAATGGCTAATCTATGCATGCTGGCCATAATGCATCTTTGAAAAGATGCCGAAAAAAGAAAAGATAGCAGGAAAAAGAGAAAGAGAAAGATGGCCACTTCCTACACAATTGTACAATTTACTCTTTTGCCCTTGCTTCGTGAGAAAAGAAATCTGAAATTCTAAATATTATTTCATGCCCCGATGCAAAGGCTTGTTACAAAAATTGATACCACATGTGTCTTCAATTTGTTTTGAAATGATCTGAAATCACAAGGTTTTTTCCCAATGTTGTTTAATCTTACTGATGTCACCAAGTACTTCAAAAAATTAGCTATTTCTACTTTAGAAAAAGATTGATAAGTCGGATATCCGTGATTGTGATACATTCAAATACATGTACTCATAGATATTTCCAAAATATTATATTATTATACAAAACACAATGTTACACACTCGAGCAGGGCAAGAAATTTTTATAGCGTGAAGAACTGCTTCAGGTGTCAAGGCAGACAATGACATGGCGGTATTCTCAGCCCGATTCTCAGTCATTCAAGGCGTCAATATGTTAACAAATACTCCTTAGATCACCTGCTTTATGACTATACCAAATATTGGAAAACTGACAGAATGACTGCGTTTGTGTCTGTCCGTCAATTTTTCAGTAGTGCACTATTATATAGTCATACTGAATTTTAATGTTTGTGAAACATAATTATCAGGGTAGATGCACGCGTAAGGCATTGCACTAAAACTGTCTTAAGAATGACTTAACCTGCCGCACCATAAGCTTAATGTCGAAGTGACAATTGAAGTATCTTAACACTTATCATACTTAGGCTATGCAAAACCAAACAACAGTGAACAAACATGGCGAGTAATTAATGCTGATTTGTACGAAAACGTCACCGTCGTATTATATATAAATTCTAAAATAAATATCGTGACAAATATAGGTTTTGGAGCAATAAGCACACATGACAATAATCTAGAATTACACATGTAGTCTGACATACGTTTTGGCGAAAAACATAAAAATAATTGCATTCTGTATCATTGATAATTTATGCTTAATAAGTTTCAGTTCAATTTTGCAAATAAGCACGGCTGAGGTATGAGCTGTTTAAGCCACAGTGCCCCACAAGGCATAACCAACGTCCTCATTCCAGCTGCAACGTCCGCCAAATTACACTCGATCCCCGGGAGACACGTGCGCAAATAATGTACAGCAGTGGGAAGGCTAATAATATCTTCTTTGACATGGTGGAAGCTCAGCTAGTTGTCTCATAGGATTTAAAAAAAAATATTTGCTTGTCTTAAGAATTACAACTGTGCTCTAAGATTTGTTTTAACACTATATCACTAGATTAGAAAGAACGAGACCGGCAAGCAAATAAACTTGTTGGGTTGTTTAATGTTGAAATGTATAAACACAAGCAATTTGATATTATTGCTCTGATCTTAGCATAGTGGTCTGTAGTCTTAGACGTACTATCATTTTGAGAATTAAGATTTTGTTAAAAGATTTGTTTCAGAAAGAAAGAGACATGCAATCAAATAGACTTGATGGGTTGTTTAATGTTGACATGTATAAACACAAGATATTTGATATTATTGCCTCCATCTTAGAATATAGTGGATTGTGGTCTTAGACTTACAGTCATACAGTCTAGGGTGTTGACAAACAGCCAGCTGTATAAATCAGTTATGACATTTCATAAATTAAGAGATATCATATAGGGCCTATATGCCATTAAATGTCAACATAAGCTGTCTACATACAGCGCATTGTAAGTAAGAAGGTTTATAAGATGCTTGACTTGATATCTTGAGCTATCTTGCAGACTATATTAATAATAATAACAATAGTGGACATTTATCAGCG
>JXSR01S009113.1:234192-247857 GCA_000969725.1 Ophiothrix spiculata
CTTTTTAAGTTGAGATTTGTTGAGAAAAATAGTAAATAAACTCTTATATCAAAGGATATTTCAAGTTATAAAATTAAACATTTTTAATGGTACAGTGCATTGTGGGTATTCATGCTTGCCATATTGGGAAAGGTGCTGCCGTATCAGGCAACCTTTCCTAAATGGGCAGTTGGAATGTCTTTACTACCTATAGATATTCACAGCCATAAAAAACTAAATGTATGCCTTTACCGGCAGCGCAGCAGTTTCTGTCACAGGCTGACTCCCCTTTTACTTTTTTATGACTTCAATTATTTCTTAACATTTTGTTGCAGGGTTTCTAAATATATCTGTACACTTAAAAAATATCTCAGATAATACAATCAAAAATACTTTATAATCACGAAAAAGAATACTGGACACAAATTTGTAGGACATAGTAATCATCTTTAATAGTAATCTTGTTTTGTCATTGATAATAACAACATGTAACATTGCTATCTGAACATGCTAAAATGGCAAGACGTGGTTTAGTCTTATAGACTGTTACTAATTTATCGATCTTTTAGAGGTTTTTATGACATAACTTCAAAAAGGCTATAATGAATTGAGTATTAAACCTAACATGAAATCAAAATATAGATCTTGATTCTGGTACTAGTACCTTTAGATATGATGGATCACATATAAAGATCATATTTCTAAGTCGAAAAAATAGATAAATCTCTTTTTTTTTCAAGAGTTTCGTTTTTAAATATCCAACAGATTCACTCATTCTGTAACTCTTGCCATTTGGAAAGTACATGTTTCAATGTTCAAACTGTTATCCGTCTTGGATGTTTAATCCACGAAATTGCTAATTTAATCAGTTTCAGAAAACTGTAACAACATTTTAGAGTGTTCATTTTGAGTTAAGCAATTGCTATTATATAGTCATCCTCATTTATTCTATATACCTCTTGTTACTGAAATCGTTTTGATTCTAAACATGCTAAAAGGATGTAATTTGCTCTTTTAAACCAGTATCAATCATCATTAAACAAATATATAGCTATCGCTTCTCAGGTACAAAAACTGGTAAAATTGCATCTTTAACTCCTTGTTTCCTTAAGCAAGAAACTTTGCTCTACTTGCTTCGTGCTTCGGAGGGCACGTAAAGCCGTCGGTCCCATCTGACATGTCTGAAGTGTTCCTGACACACTGTCGGATGTAAAAGAACGTCACAGGCTAGGCTACGGCCTTTCAAAATAAGAGTAGGGGAACCCTCCCCGGCAACCGTGACCGTATGTCAAAATACGTCATCTACTCTAGGACCAGAGTGCATAGTCACTATACCTTTAAAAGTATATCATCTCTCTAGGACCAGAGAGCTCATCTAGATGCTGAAAAGGCTTTGATGAGAATAAGCGTAGAAGTAAAAGTAGAAGAAGAAGTAGAAGTAGCTGAGACATGCACAAACACATTTTGATAAAGTAACAACACGGCTAGCATATTGTTTCAAACACAGTAATACCTAGTATCCTACAATATACGCCCTGTTTGACTTAATATCATCCACATTATAGGCGCTGCCATTTTACCCAGATATTTTTACTTGTTTTACAATACGATGTGTATTATGTACAATCATGATATCATACCAACAAGCCTTGGTTCACACAGGCCATAGCATTTTAGTTTCCTGAGGAGACGCTAGTACAAGTGCTAGACATTTTCAACATGCACTGCAGACATACATTTTCTGAGCTAACCCGTCGTGAATTACACTCTAAAGCCAAATACTAAGTTTAAATTTTGGCTTAAAATGGATTCTAAAACTATGGCTAGCTAGAGCAATAACAAGGCATTTGAAATCCACATTGAAGCTGAAAACAAACTCGAAGATATTGATTCACAAAATTGGTGTTGTAATAGTTAAAGTCTCAAATAACGGACATCATAAATAACGGAGAGCGTTGATTAACTTAAAATTTGAAGCTTGTTAACAAAATCAGCAATGATGCATGATGATACAGTTCTTATTGAATAAGGTGAACCTTTTTATTTAGTAGAAAATACTGTTGTCAAAAGTGTACATTTTGTAAAATCAGATGACATAATTGGAGGTGAATCCATTTACTTATACAGTAGATTGAATAATAATACTATCAGTATGCCGTTTATACTTCAGACACCCAGGTGAATGATCTGAACACTCACTGCATTGGTTTTTCACTTCAACTCAACTCGCATATACAAATTTACATTTTGTAGAATGTTGTCTTAATTCAACTTAAAGCAATACTATAAAGTGTCACAATGAAGCACCCCCTGTCACCCATGACTTTTGATTTGTTGGGGCTTATTGTTTTTTTTTTTTTTTATAGATATGCATATGATTACTCTCCAAAGATGCTTACTTTATCTGTCGAATTTAACTTTGTTTCCGTAATTAAAGCAATACTATAAAGTGTTAAAAATGAAGCGCCCCCTGTAACCCATGACTTTTGATTGTTGGGGCTTATTGTTTTTTTTTTTTTTTATAGATATGCATATGAATACTCTCCAAAGATGCTTACTTTATCTGTCGAATTTAACTTCCACATGTATTACTATTAGTATGGACACGATGAAAGCATGCATGCTTTTGAAAACGCTTTTAGATAGTCACATTCCTCCATGTTATGCTGTTTTTACTATAAACCATTTTTGATCAAAATCCCTGTGTCTATATACTACGGACCAACCTGGATAAACAAACAAACAAACAAACAGACAATTTATTTACGTATCATATTTCATATTTACATCCAGATGACTCCGATCCCACTCCTCAGAGACTAGACCTCAAAGTTAATGTGTCTGGTCCACGCGTCGTCCACGCGTACCGGTACGCGCTAGTTTCCGAGTTCGTAAGTGCCGCAATACGCATGCACATACTCTGAGTAGTGTTTTGAAGCTAAAAATTGTCATATTTTAATATTTTTCTGGAAAATTAGTTCGATGGCCCCCAATTTTTATTGTATTATTTGAACTTGAAGAACATACATCTGCGCAACTTTTGTTAACAAAAATTAACAAACATTTTCGGGCGGATGTTTTAAATCATCACTAAGTAATGTCACTTTTGCCACATTTCCCATAGACCACCGTACAAATTTTTCCCAAAAAATCTCCAAAAATGTTGTTTTTAAACCGACTCGCATGCAAAAACGAGTCCGGTGAACCCTAATTTTTATTTCAAAAATCGGTTCTTCATAATATCATTCATGCCGATTTTTATATTAATTTTCGGGCAGATCTATCATGGACCAGACACCTTAAACACACTCCATTTTGGGTTGTTTTTAGTGTAATTTTTTGTATGTATTTCATATCGATTTTTCATCTTCTGATACTATGATAATGGTCTTTTTATATGGGATGCATATCACCCTATTGCTGAGTTAACAGACTTCATCTGATTTCACAAATCGGACCAGATAAAAATGTGTGCTTCATTTTTATTGCGTTGTATCTCCGGACAGGAATGTCTAAATTGGATGAAATAAAAAGCATAATGAAGCGAAGAATTTTACTATTTTATTATCGATGGTGATTTGATGATAAAAAAACGCTCGCTTATATTTTCAAAACTTTAGTTTTCCAATCTTGTGTTCTTATTGGCACATACTGTACAAACAAACATTAATATCTCGTATCGTTTAGTCCTATTGTTGCCACAAGATTCTTGTCAATGTTAAGTTTGCTGTAGAGCCATCTGACTCCAGGTTTATTTGCTTGCGCTCTGAATCACAAGGACTCTCTGCTGATGTAAGCTTAAATCATAAATTTAAAAGCTTCAAAAAATGACAATATTTCATTTAGGTTGAACGCAAGACGAGGCTGTCCATGAAGTGACATTTTGCAAGATTAATAATTGTGTTCAGAAATCTCTTACGCATAACTTCAATCATATTGTTCACACCTTTTACATGTTCAAAATTACAACAAGTAATTAACAATATGTTGGCTTGATTTTTTTGTTTTTTGCATTGAACATGTTAAACAAAACAAACATACAAATAGAGGCACCATGAAAGTAGAGGCACAGATAGACCAAATACACAAATTATATACGGTGATTTGCAATATAAATATTTGGTTGTTGATTTAGAATATTTACTCAACGTCTAACTCACATGTAAAGTTCAGCTACTTACCATGCTTACGATAGTTGGTAATATGCGCGAATATGATAGCCTTCCCAGCATATATTTTCCTTAACCATTTCAATGCTGATCTAAAATATGACCGTACACGTGACTTTGGAGTTCATTGGAGGTTGATGAGTCAGTACAAACGTGGGCTCAAGTTCTTACTGAGGCGAATACTGAATTAATTGTACATCAAATGTTGTGAACATTTGCATGGAAAAGTTCAATAACCATTAAAACATGCTAAACATGCTAAAAGTACAAGTAGTCATATTACAAGAAACTACAGAATGGAGTTCAACCATACGCGCTAATGAAAGATCACGAAAACCAAGTGGTTTTATTTTGTCTGATGACAGACTCAAACAAATTGAAGATGCCTTTCATTTTATTGTGAAATGTATAATGTACTCGTTGTACCACTCATCGTGCTAAGTTTTATTCCGATCATCGCAAGAATTTCTTGATAAATACCTTTGATATGATTATGAGTGCAAATGAATATATCATTCAGCCTGTTACAACTTGAATTGGCTTTTTGGCACACTTGACATGCTTGACAATGCTTGAAGATATCAAATTGTAATTGTGTGTTAAGTACTCTTGTTTTGCAGTTTCAGATGTTTCTTTACTTAGATCCTTGTTTTATACATTTAACCATACCTGTATGTTGAATTTTTACGTCATATTTGCGTATCACTAATGACATGAATGATGGGAAATTTTAACCCATTTCAATCATGAAACAGTATTTTTTTTTCTACACTTCAAATTTTGCCGAACATCAGACGCTAGTGTTCTGCCAGGTTTTGATGGCATATCACTCACAATACATTCTCACTACATGCTGTTTATATTATAAGAAAGCTAAACCACTTCAAAGTTTCAGAAAAATTCAACATTGCTCATATGTTTCCAATAGATTTGTTGACAAATATTTGACATTTGTTACACTTTTTAACACCTGACACGTGTTCAAACATTTGATGATTTGAACACATCAGACGTCAGAGTCAGTGTTCAATTGTGAACGTATACATTCAAAATATCAACCTTGAACACCTGGAATGCTTTCACCTGTGTGAACACGAGCGTCAGGCATCTTTCATGTGTTCAGTTTTTAATACTAATGTTCAAATTTGACATTTTTGAAAACAAATGTTTTTAACTTAAATATTCCTTTATTTTTTAACAAGTTTAATACATGTTTGGTGTCACAGTTTTGAACAAGTGTTAAGTGTTCTCTGGCATTTGCAGTGTATGATGACTATTCTCTAAAGATAACTTAAAATCTGCAAGCTGTCAAATTGTGTCCAATGTATATATGTTTCGAGTACTTTTGAAACTAGTATACTGCTTTGTCATGTTTGTGAAACTTATATCTCATTCCTTTCCTATGTGTTGTTGGGTGTGTGTCAATAAATTTTAGTCTTATCATGCTTAAGGTCATAGGCCTACTTAACTCTGGACCCGGGACTCTGGGATGGTATGATAATTTACTAATATTGCAAAAATGAAATGTGTATTATCAATGTTTACATTATAAAGTGCAGGAGAAATGATTCTTTTATCTTTAGAGGAAAACCACTCACTGTGATTAATTCATGGTATTTGGAAACTCAGTGACATGACACCAACCTTTTCTCCTGAATCCAGCAATATCAACAAACAAAGATACCAGGACGACAGGTCAAGCATGTAATATTACCTTCATTCATTACCATGGCTACTCGCTTACCCTCCAGGTACTAGAACTGCTTTGTTTGGCAACGTTTGAAAGCTGCAGTGAACAGTGAACACATGTACTTTGAACCCACAGACATGGCACATTATACTTTACATAAAAGTAAATTTATTAGTGATAATCACTGATTTGTATCATAGTATTATATGTTTATAGCTGTTTATGGCAAACGTATATTGGTTCAGTTGGGGTGTTTAATGTATAACGAATATATAAATTAGCCTAAATCTAAAACGTGGAAAAGAATAACAAATACCGTGCATTGATTGGATGATATGATATAAATGATAAACTGCTTAAAACACATCATTGTCAGTTGTTTAATAATATCTCCGAATGTTGTTGTGACCAAATGTGTGTTA
Source organism: Ophiothrix spiculata (assembly GCA_000969725.1). Lineage (NCBI taxonomy): Eukaryota > Metazoa > Echinodermata > Ophiuroidea > Amphilepidida > Ophiotrichidae > Ophiothrix > Ophiothrix spiculata. The sequence continues at coordinate 240,453 of JXSR01S009113.1, forward strand.
CAAATCACCACACAACCGGAAATTAAAAACGAGACTATCCAAACTATGATCCAAACTAGTTACACATGTTACAAAAATAAATACTGACTGACTCGTCGTTATGGACTTTATTTTTTGTGAAAGAATTGTTCAGTCACTGAGTTTGATCAATTATTTAATATCAGCATTTGAATTACGCGAAAACAATACCCCTATCATTTACCATTCCAATGCTGAAACCAATGTACCATAAACGCTATCTTTATGCACTCATCTTCTGGTATAATTCTTAACTTGAACTTTTGGGTAACAAAACGGAAAAAACATGATGTCATTCTGTAAGTGGAGATAAGCGCTTTTTCCACTTCTTTGACAATTCTTCTTCTTCTCTTTTTTTCTGTCTCTTCTTATTTTACACCTCTATGACGACCCGTTGACCAAAGATCTTTGCATTGACAAACCCTATCGTGTCCACCTCGGTCGACCAACGCCCTTGTTACACCAATTTCTGTCTGCACTGTGACCCGATGGCCGTGGCACTTTAGTACCCGGCCTCTGCGGGCGTTTTACTGCCCATGTGCATGCTTGCATGGTAATAATAGTAACAGAGGCCAGCTTGTGTTTACTCACCGTATTATGCAGTGCACGTTTTATAGCATTGTAATGATATTTTTATGACTGTATATGTACATTAATTTTAAATGATAATTGCAAAACGGCAATTAAATTGTTCAATTTCCTCTATGCACACATTTGTGTTTGTAGTGGTTTTATCTATATGGAGGCTATCTAGTATGAAATGAAAATCGATACTAAATGTATTAATGCAAAATCTCGGGTGCAAAATGAAAGCCTTCATAAAATTCACTAAGTTAACTCTTTGAGCATTCTACTTTACCTTTGAGTATTCTACAAATTTAACTCGCTTGTGTTTTGCTTTGAACAGTATGAGGGCAGTTTAGTCTCAGTGGACTCATTGCTTATCGTGACATGATAAATGTATTTGGTGCGAAAGTTTGTTTAGAGATAAATTTAACTTATTTTCTTTACTACTCGTATTGACACATATTTCGTTTTTTCTATCTTACGTGGTAAAAAGCGATGTTGTCTTTTTATATGGTTGTCTCCAAATTATAAAACATGCAATATGAAAGACTGCAGACTGCATTCATTATAAACAGGATTAATTTCAAATGCTTGTAACTTGCCAGCATACTCAAAAGTATGTGATCGTCACACATCTTGTCTGGTCTGTTCTGAGCCACATTTCTACTCATTTTTCATTTTAATTATTACTTCATCATAAATTTCTTGTTTTTAACTCTGCCAATCTTGTAACTTGCTAAGTTATATTTATGAAATTTGATAGTTATTAAATTGTAATATTTCTTGTTAATTTGACCATGGGCCATGAATCTGAATCTGAAAAAACTGAAAATATCATGTCACTGTGTGATGTATGTGCGTATGCCAACCATTCTCAAATTCTGCCTGATTTGATTCATAGTACAAACCTGCACATATTTAATAAAACAATTGAAGAAAACAGAAAAACATATAATGCAAATAATTTGTATTTGTATTCATTTGGTTCACAACGTTAAGCCAAATTATATGTGATTACAATATTGACACAATAAAATGGTTTAACATTATATAAACATCTTGAACAATTAAATATAAAATTATTACAGAATTAAAATATAATTCAAACGTATTGCACATACCATTTATAAATACACTAAAACCTGTAAATTTGCATTGCATGACATGATTTATTCCACAATAATAAAAACAAAAAATTGAATTCATAAATATTATACTAATAATAAAAGCATGCATCATAAATGTACCTTACTCTAAATAAAAAAAAACATATGTTGCACAGAATGAGTACAATTATTTAATTAATCTAAACAAAAACAACATTGAAACCAAATAATTCATCTTTCACAATACTTTCTTTCATGCTTTTCATGGTTAAAATTGTGTGAGATAGTTTGGTACTTTCTGTAACCGATCAAATAGTTTTTCAGTATTTTCAAATTTCAAGTGTCGGTCGGTGGATAATAATATCAATAACAATATATTTTGACTATACGTACATGTATACACTCATTGGCCTAAAACAATAAATAAGAATGTCTTGAGAAAGACGCCCAAAAGAAAAAGGACAAGTCAAACGATAATATAAACACATAGTCAGCAAATGGTAAATTTGGCGATGGCATCAAGTGAGAAAAAACGTAGAAAAGAAATCTTGTAGAAATGTTCACAGAATATTCACTGACCATAATCGCAAAAACATAGGTAGTACTGAAGCTTAATGCGTTCAGCAGACAACAGATGGAAACATCTGCAGCCGTCACAATCATGTACATGGCAAACATGGAAACGGACAGAGTAAGGTGGCAAAACAAGGTAGTACAGGATTCGACGGCGATTGGATCTGGATTATATGTAATCGGAAAGGAAACGCCAAAGTAGGAAGACAGAATTACATGGAAAGGTTCTCTGCACTATCAAGAAGCATTATGGTTAACCTACCCAAGCCTTGGCTAAAATTAAATATGGCTTGGAGATAATTGTCTATGACGTTAGTGGATTCCCGCGATAAAGATAAACTAAAACCACTTTGTATAGACTGCATGTAAGAGAATTGAATATGATTCTGCTTTAATGCAATACAGAAAGGAACCTAAAGCGATGATAAAATTATCTTCCGAGATCAGACCACAAAGAGATATATCTGCGCTTTTAAACTCATAAATTGTGTTTCCTAACAATGAACTTAACCCTTCACTCTCAGATTGAAACCTATTCATAATAGTTTCGTTATGACTAATGTATTTGTTGGAATTTGTTGTTTGCCTTGATATTTGTTATTGTCTTTAGCGCATGGACTCTTCTCATTGGGCTAGAGCACACCATATAATAGTCAAAATTGGACCATTTATTGAACATATCAATAAAATTCCATCGCTAACCAGTCCATGCTATATATTTTACTTACAGAATACTGATTGGTTAAATGAGTATCTTTTACCAAAGGTGGTCAAAATATGCCCAACTCGGCGAATATAATTATTTTAACCAGTTGATGGTTACCATGTGAACAGTTCAATAATTGGTTAATATATTTCATATTTTATTATTAAAAGCGGAAATATCTTCCATTCGTTTATAGTGTGAGGTATTTATTAAAAGCAGGGAGTAAAAATAATTGTTGTATCCCAGTACCCAGCTCTGAGATCGGGAGTTTGCTTGAATGCAAGTCATTACTCTGATTATGTTGCCAATCCATGGACGGTATCTAGAACTCAAGAGCAGAAACGTAACAACATGGTCTCTCGGTGACAGCTCCTACCTGGCAAACGGATCAGAACAGGGCTGGCTGCCACAAGCCTGGGATCTGACTCATTCCAATACTTGTCTTGGTTTAGCTTACCTAATCAGTAATAAATACGCCAAGCTCCAGCTGAAATATATTTCCTTCTCGCCCATTCCCTCTGATACCGTACGGGATGTTCTTGTCAACTTGTTCTTAGGACGTGCCATGTGCATGGTTTTACATCCGAATTTTCTTGCCATTCTTAAACTCCTTGTAGAATATCAGCCCTTATTTGAACTCAAACATTTTTCTATATTTTAATGATAATATTAATACTTTGTTTTTATAGAGCGCAATAATATAAAAAGAACTCAAGGCGCTTTACAGTAAAAAAACATTTACAAACATGGTAAAACTGATATATCTACAATAGAGCAAGGTTATAATAAAACACATTCAATGAATATTTCACAGCATATATTAAAAAACATATAGAAAAGGCAGGATGAAAAACCAAAACTGTGGAATAAACATTAAAAATGCATGGTATAAGTTAAAAAACAGTGGTGACCTATTGTACAGAAATAAGACTTCCAAGTAAGGTACAATCACAACTTACATTGCATTAGAAAGAGCAAAAACCGAGAGAGAAGGAACATGCAAATCAAATTTTGGATTTCAAACTGGCAATGTGCTTGAAATGTCATGCTTCCGATTGTCATGTGAACTTGAAACAAGTATAAACATGATAAATATCCTCTTTTTGAATCAGCAGTATAACAAATTTGACCGGGGGCTGACTTTGCTGGAGGTTTGACATGGATTGTCACAAAGCATCATTCAACCATATTAAGTGTTGATAGAACGCCATCATGGCCATTGAAACCTTAAAACCCAACAGAGAGTATTTGATAAATAAGCATTTCTCGAAACTATTGCAGACATTTTATTTGGTTATTACTCTACTAGTTCAATAGGCATGATAGGTATTATATTAAGTGATAACAAGAAAATACAAAATAATCATGATAGTCTGGCGTCATGCAATTTTGATAGTCCCGAGTCAGTCACTTAACTACGATACTCTTTCCCTACGAACCTGGTATAGTACGTCAATTACTCGAGTCATTTTTGCGATAGTTTATATAAATCGTCATCAAATCTTTTACCTTATGTTATTCAAAATATCTTTAATTATCAAATCCATTCTGCAATCTCACCATTTATATGCTGATATGATATTCAGTCAGTATGTTATGCACTAATGAAACTACTCATACAAAAACACATGTTAAAGGAAACATCAGATTATAGCAATTACATTTTCACGTAATGTTCAAGGTGGTTTTAATCACATTTGGTAATCAAATGTTAAGACCATAATTCATCATGTTCATGTTTCTTAAGGATCTAGAAAGTGTAGACATAACTCCAAAAGTCTCCAAGTTGTCTTCAGAAATGAAAGCTTGCTAAAATAAAATTGACTGCAGTAAAAATATCGTACGTACACCTTGTCTCCCTGCTATTTCCAGCACATAAATGGTTAATCCCTTGTACACAAACTGACAGTATATAAATTATTGTAACAACGATTGCATGCCAATTACTAAATTAGCGTTTAATCGAAGACGTGCGTGTTCCAAAGAATATTAATGAACGATGAAATTGCTTCATTACTTAGCATGCTTAGTATTGGAATCTGAATTCACGTTTTCTGCAGATATCCTTTTAAAGACAAATATTTGCATTAATTAAACAGTTAAAATTTTGAAAATAGTTACATGTAGGTATATATGGCACAGTATAATATAGCCTATAATGCTTAACTTGCAATCACTACATCATGATTTTTAAGATGTGCAAATATACTTAAACTATACTTGTTAAATATATTCAGGTGTACTATGGCCAGCGTAATTTAAACTGTAAATGATACAAACTCACATAGGATTGAAATGTCAGGGATACCTTTTCATAAGGTGGATTGTATTTTTTGGACATTGTGTATTATAAATTGTAATACACACCAACATAGATATGGTGGACAATATGGAGATTAAAGTCAGCAGTAAATTTAGTAAATTTACTCTTGACACATCCTCCTTGGAGACCAAAATCAGTTGGCTTCAAAAATCTAAATTCCAACATTTACAGTTCAAAGTGCATGATGTCTCTTCTCATGCTTTTTGTGGTGGGTGTGTGTGTGTGTGGGGGGGGGGGGTAGAAGTTTAAAAAGGTTTATGACAGTATAATCTGTTCAGAATTTTTCTAGGTACTCGTTGTGATTTTGGCGTGGATTGAAACACTTGCCTCTGCATGGGACAGTTTGAAAGGTTAGCAATTCTGCTTGGTATTTTACATGTACCTTTTTAGCCACGCTTTACTGGCCCTGTTTAACTTCATTACTTTAGTTTCAGATCATATATTGACTAAGTCCTGTTTGGAGTATAGATCTATGGCAAACAAATTTGTTCGCAAAAAATAAAAATCATTTGGGAAAACTAATCAAATAGTTTTACAAACTGACAAGCTGGTTTGGTTGGAATCCGATAAATTATGTGTAAAAACAAGCAAATTGTTATGATAAATAATGAAGAAGAAGAAGAAGAAGAAGAAGAAGAAGAAGAAGAAGAAGAAGAAGAAGAAGAAGAAGAAGAAGAAAAGGCAAGAACATAATAAGTTACATGTGCCACGTAACTTAATCTTTCTAATTAAGTTATATTCTGAGGTTTTAAAAATTCGCTATGAAAATTAAAGTGCTGTGCAGAATCCTAAGTTGGAATTATCTAAACATAAATACACAATGTTTTAAATGCAGTCACATTGCATGGAAATTTGTTTTCAAACATAAAGGTATTTTTGAGAATTCATACAAGTCTCACGCTATGGCATATCATGTGCCAAGCGTAGCCATGATATGTTATTTTCCCCTCATTCCTCCTCACAATTTATTTTGCTGTAACTTAGTAAAGAAAACAGGGAAGGGAGGAGGAAGATGACTCAGCGAATCACCAGGGAATAAGCTTTATTGGTAGCCGGCAGTGGCAATAGGATTGGAAAATGTTATTACTTTATTAAAAAAAGAAGGAAAGAGAAGATGCATTTCCAAAATAGATGCTGAATTCTTAATTTCTCTTTGCATTTTCTACTTCGGCTGCAAATCATTTAATGTTATAAAATTAGTGATAGATTTATTATGCATCAAAATTGAATAAAACATTTCTCTGCTGACAAGACGGAGGATGTACTTAAATCCTGCCATTGCATCCTTTTTTTGCAAGTCATTATAAGCTACTTATACAAAAGTGAGTATCTATACAACAAAACAAGCGCTATATCTTCATTGATCATTCTGACGATCTGATCAGACTCAGAGAAACGCTCAGTACTATTTTCTACAGCGGCGACGCGTTGCCAGCTGCAAGTCTTGTAGTGAAATGTTAGGGCGTATCCATAAACAGCAGTAATAAATATTCAGTCGCATACTAATGATCAATGCAGGCATGGCAGCCATGTTTGACTGAGGCATGCAAGCAGCTTGTTTCTCCCGTGTGAATAGTGAGTGTTAGTTTATACAATTTGTCAAACGAAATTGACCATTTTAACATCAGTCGTCCCAGGGCAAAATGCGCACCAATTGCTTATAGCCTGATATGTAAATTCGCAACACCGAATGTTTGACTGTTGAAAACAAAAATTGTGTTGCTTCAAATTGATATTCGTTTATTCAACATTTTGAAACTATATATATACGTTTCTAAATTTGTTTCATGGGATCTTCAGAAAACAAAAAAAGAGAAAGATTACTTCGTCGGCCTCATCACATACCGGTCTATTTGTTAAGTCATCTATATGCGTAAATAATCATATGAATTACTGTTGGTAGAACACTATATCAAATCTTTTGAGCAAATATTTTCCAAACTTAAAAGTGTGCTTTTTTATAATAATATCAAATCCAGGAAAATCGAATAAAGGAATTATTTGTCAGAGATCAAATAAAACTGATATGGTAATATAGATCGGTATGTGATGTGCTTTTTACCGATTTTGAAATAGATCGGTATGTGATGCGACCGACGACTTTATTTAACA
>JXSR01S009114.1:0-26018 GCA_000969725.1 Ophiothrix spiculata
CTTGTCATTTATGTGAAACGTACATGTCATTTATGTGTTATGTAAATATGTCATTTTATGTGAAACATGCACGCCATTTATGCAAACATGTAATTTATGTAAGCATGTCATTAATGTAAACATAAAATGACATTTATATGAAACATGTCATTTATGTGAAACATATACAGCATTTATATAAACATATGTGTCATTTATGTGAAACATGTCATTTATGTAAACATATGTGTCATTTACAAACATATATCTTATTTATGTGAAACATACATTTCATGAAACATGTCATTTATGTGAGCATGTCTGTAAACATATGTCTCATTTATGTGAAACATAAATGTCACTTATGTAAACATATGTCATTTACGTGAAACATAATGCCATTGATTTAAATATATATATCACATTTATTTATGTGAAACATGTCAATGTCATTTATGCAAATATACATGACATTTATGTGACATACAATGTCACTTGTGGTACATTTCTTTGAAACATTCTGTTGTTAGCATATGCTGAATTTAACATACTCATCACTTTTACTTGAGTGAAACTTACTGTGGGATATCTATGGAGTGCTCCAGTAGTTCCCCTTGATATTTAATGTTTTTGCTCTGATAGAGTGATTTTATCTTCAAATACTTTTATTTGCAATATATCAAAAAAGGGGGTTGAAACATCATTTAATTTAGATGCAGGACTAATTGTTAGACCTCTACAGTCAGTCAACTCCTTTATTAATGCTTCAACCAGGGAGTAACATGGAACAGCCTGAATTGACCAATCAGATGTCAGGATTTCATTCTGTGACGTCAGTGCATACACAACAGAATATGTCATTTATGTTGTTCCATGATACCAGGGAGTAACATGGAACAGCCTGAATTGACCAATCAGATGTCAGGATTTCATTCCACAGAATATGTCATTTATGTAAAACATATGACATCTATTTAAAACATGTAATATTTGTGAAACATGCATGTAACTCATAATGCCATTTATGTAAACAATATGTTTCCTTTAAAGTGAAATCAATATACCATAGTATTTATGACATTTATGTGTGTAATGGATGTCTCTTCTCAATGATTGACAATATGGTTGATATATAATTTGTGCAAGAAGTAAGCAATATGTACATCTTACATGAATGGCATGTATAAGATATTATCATACCACTAAGAGAATTTATGACCATATTTGGAAAATCCGCTGCCGTGATATATTTCGTATCATACCCTGAGTGCATCAGACGCACTTATATCATGTCACTGAGCGCGTCGGAACGTTGCATTTTAAATTTGTAGGGATGCGCAGTACTACAGTTGAGTAAAACATTCACCAAAAGTGGTTCGTTTTTGTTTATTTTTGTGAAATAAAGCTAGAAAAGTTGAAATACAAATAAACAAATTGTTTTATGATTAAGATTGATTTAGTGGTATGATAAATTTGTTATTTGGTACAGCGTCGGTGCGCTTCGCCTGGATATGACACTGAGTGCACGAGTATTTCCCATAACATACCCCCGCTTCACCCAATAACTAATAGTGTTGCATTTTGTAGGCCGTGTCTTTGTATGATAGATGTGTTCCATTCACACTGACATCTGTTATCTGTTTAATGGCCAATCTGCAAGTTTGTATAACATCAGTCCTTTCTAATGAGGGATGTGCTTGTCATCTGCGGACTAGTTAAATTTTTATTGTTTGTATTTTATACATGTTTATGCAGTGGCGTAGCCAGACTTTTTGGTCAGGGGTGGGGGGGGGGGGGGCAAAAGACATTTCGTCCCGATTTTTTCCCAATTTTTCCCCAGTGTTTGCACATTTTTTTGTCAGGGCAGTCTGCCCCCCCCCCCTTGCCCTGTATACACATGCTTACACAGACAACCTACAGTAAGAGCTGTATTACCTTTTAGGCCCCCCCCCCCTCAAAAAAAAAAATTGGTTGTACTTGACGAACTTACCAGGCATGCTTCTTGTTCGCTTTCGAGGTCCATCTAGATGGACTAGAAAACACCATGTATGTAACAACAACCTTCAACATTGAATGTTGTCTTTAACTTGTACTTATTTCCTGTTACATTTCACATGGCTACACGGAAAAAAGTACATCCAAACAGCGTACAACCAAAGTTTTTTTCTTGGCCATATCTGCATGATATGCCCCAAGTATAGGGTTTGTGCAGCTTTCATACCTAGTTGTAATCATTTGATTGTTTCATTGTATGTATAATTATGTCATCAGTACTATAAAAACTCAAACTCTCAGTTTTATTTTAGCCTTGTGGTGTATGGTATTTGTTGGTTTGTTTGTGGCAGTGGTGATTTCACCTGTAAGAGATTATAATTATTTGGTTGTATAATTATGTCCATTTTGATTTCATACGACCACAGACAATTTCACATGGATTCAAAATAAGTTTCTCCTATGCCTAAAAAAATGTTTTGGCCAAAGATGGCTTTTCAGATGAAGGATCAGGCAGTCTGGAAAAGATTTTATTTTTATTTTAATTGTTGTGTTTATTTTTCTCAGCCATAAAGCTGTATGAATGTAAAACAGGGCCCAAATATGAGATGAATATGGATTATTTAAAATTTTCAACACATATCAATGTTTTACAATAATGTAGAATACCAAGGAACTGTTTAAAATACCCCTTTGCTGAGTAACTTTGCCTATAAATATTGTGATGTTCGGTTTGAAAAGACCAAAGAAACATTTTTTTTTTCGGCCTTAGCTCCTTGACCTATTCAGTGAATCAAAACCAGTAAGCATCTTTGCAGTCTTGATTCAGTGAATAAACAATATGAACTTGCAAATATGCTTACTGGTTCAGATTCATTAAATATGCTGAACAGATAGAAGAAACCGTTTTGGATTCAATAAATCCATGTTAAATAATAATTGTTTGTGATCGTATGGAATCAAAATGGCCATACAAATAAGTACAATCTAACAGTGGTTGCTCCAAATTTATTTTCTGGTTGCCTAGATTGAATAATCAACTTGGACTTTTATCAACCCGGATGAATGAGAGTAATTTTCCTGCTGAAACTGTATGATGTGCAACAACGGGGCTCTCCACACGGACAAATCAATCTGTACTTCGCGCATCTAGATGCATGTAGATTAAACTGGATTTCAGCAAACGATCGCACCAGCGTAAGTTACTGCGCATGAATGTGTGTAGTTGCGCTATTTCCACGCACACGCATACCCAGCGTGTCAATACACGCACCTGGAGTAAATTCAGATTGACGTGCGACCGTGTGAACACAATCTGCACTTCAGAAATCTACATTCATCTAGATGCATCTACATTTGACACTTTCATGTGGAGAGCCCCATTAGTGCAAGAACCAGGAAAATTGGTGCAACATGTTTTTGAAAATATGTATGCTTTTTCTTGCCCATTTCACAAATTTTCCACCATCGGCTCTTGATTTTGACGCAAGCACCTCTTCAACTAGAGTATGCAGCCTGGGTCAAAATAAAGAGTGACCAAGATCTTTGATTTATTTAGGATATTTGACAGAAGCCAGGAAACACTCCAATACAGGGTGTCTGTGAATGTCTAGTATTGGGTTTTTACATTTTTTTCCCCTGACTTACTGAGTCTGGGTCGGACAGATTTGCCACAAAGCTAAAATCATAACATGCTTGGTGTGAAATGACCGTATAGTTTGAGTACCAAAGTTGCAATATCATTTTGGGTTTTTTTATGAATACTATAGGCAAAATAAACATTTATTGGACAATGTAAACGATAATCCATGGTAGAGGTTGTAATTACACATAGGGCCCTGCAATCTGGGTTTCTGTTTAAACTGTCCAATAAATTATTGTTTGGCCTATAGTATGTTTGTACATGTTTTTTTTTTAAATTTTAATAGTGAAATATACTGTATTGTTTTATCAGTTGACTGATGAATTTGAATTATATTTATTGACAAGATGAATTACTAATAAAAATTATGTGTACTCTGAAACTATCTGACTTACTGTTCTATAATTGATTTAAAGGAGCTTGGTCCGATTGCTTCAACATTTTTTCAAACTTTTTGAGATTTTGGTACCAACATATTGCTCATATTTCTCTCATAACCCATGTGAAATTTTACAGCTGAGATATGTTCCATTTTGGAGATATACATGAAAATGTCTCTAATTATGGTAACCATAATCATTTTACACAGTAACGTATTATAGGCGGCTCTGAAATACTAAATTGCCCATAAAATCTAAACGATTTGACCGATTCAGCTGAAATTTGAAACTTAGACCTCTTCGGTGAACATCTTTAATATGATATAGAAAACTAAATTTTGAAAAATTGGACCAAGCTCCTTTAAGGTAGGTTGCCAGAATTAATAATAAATTTAATAAAATTTAATAATCACCGACACTGCCGCTGGAAAGTATTTCCATTTAATTACAAATGTTGAGAAACATCATTTTTTATATAAAACGACCTATAATCATCAAAGATTCATAAGCTTACTTGTATAGGTGACTTATTTATTCAATATATATAAATCAATGTTTCATCTGATATTTGATCGTCCATTACCATAAAAATGACTGATTTAAATGGCAACATACAAATACACCGCAGGTACAAATCTCTCAGAATGTAACTTATCAAGTATTCATAACCTCATCATCGTACAAATGGATAGAGTGTTGTCAGGTTATAAATTATCAAACAAATGTGCAGAAATATATTCAAACAAACGCAACTACTGTAACTGCACTATTCTATGATCTAAAAGAAAACAAAATAAGCGATGAATTAAATATTTTGAATGTGGGGATCTTCATAATGTAATTTGTCATGTATTTCTTTGTTTTTTAAGGGTGGACTTAAGTACTTTTTGCGCTCAAATTGGGGTTATTGCGAAAATATTGGAGAAAATCTGCAATTCTTTAGCTTTACCAACTTTAAAAAATGTTGAGAAAACAGTGTTTCTAGTTTCAAATTTTAAGAAGATCTTATTTCTACGCCTGTGATGGGTAAACAGATTATTTTTGATGATGTTTCATCTGGTAAATCCACTGATGAGGTACAATAATATATTAGGATTTAGAAAACACAGGATAGTCACACAACCATCACAGAATGACATATTGTAAAGTAATTCTCTCTTTCTGTGTAATTTTTTGTACTTTTTTTTTTTTTATTTGCTACACTTGTAAGCTTTAAGAGCATTTCCATAAGTTTTTCAATCTGAGTGGAATCTATGCTATTCCCTTTAAGTGAAGTTGTGTTTAAGAACACATTGTGATATAAAGGGCATACTGGAAAGGTCAAGTTGCAAACGTAAGGCTTAAATTAATGATGATTGTGGATTACAAATGTTTATGACTTCATAGTGTAGGCCTAAATTGTTGTAACACGGAATATAATACCGGTAGTCAATCATATAATTAAAGATCAATATGGACCGACTTAAACCTTTATCCGGTCGAAGTATCAATCTCCCGTAGGCCTATTACAAGTGAATTGAAATATCACCGATCGATTAAACTTTGATATATGAATCAAAACTTTTATGGCCAGCGCAGAAGTTATATTAGTCCCAGGACTTACGGCGACAGCGTTTGTCATAAATTCATAATTTACACATGTCTCTATTATATCATAAAAAGCATGATCGAGCTGGGTTGTCATGGTAACACCCAAACAAACAATAGACAAATCTTAATAATTGGATGCAAGAGATAAAAACCGTCATTTTTGAATTCGATTTTGAAAAGTGTGGATATCGGCCTACTAATTTTAGTAAATGAAGATTTAAAATTCAATTTAATTACGATTTGTATGATGAGTCTTTCCTCAAGTTCTTCGTTGATTACGGTTATTCTATTAATGTTCCTTATCCGGATCAGTGAATGTCGACCAATTCAGCTGCACCGGAGATCATCGGATTTGCAAGATCTTGTGACACAAGAAGAAGGAAACATGGATATCTTTGTACGTGTCGTGAGTAATTAATTTGAATTTGATTAATTTGTATTCATGGGCCTACAATGTTTAATTGTTGATGCATGAAGATAAACTGGGCTGTATTTCATAAAGCTATGTAGGAACATCCCTAAAAAAGTTACTTCGGGACTAGAAAATGTTCAACATTTCAACTTGTATCAAAATTTCCCAACTTAAAACTAATTCATTTGAATGATTTAAACCTTTCTGTCTTTTGTCCTATTTATAGATGAAGTTGTGTGTAATTGACCTTTGACCTATTATAACAATTTTAATAAAAAATAGGAACTTTTACATTTTGTTTTAAATTTTCTTATCAAGTTGGGAATTGGAATTCCGGACTATTTTCGTTTTGGTTAACGTGTAATTTGGGGAAAATCCCTAACTGAATTTTCCATACGCAAAATGTTGAAACTACATGTATTCCTCGTAAGAAAATTGAAATAAGATTTGCTTCAAAAGTGTCGTCATTAGACTTTTATTTTAGAATTTAGAGGATCATGTCTAGGATCGGTTTTTCAAACTTGTGATTTTCCCATTTTAGTTTTTAAATTTCGCCATAAAGAATTCAAATTATATAATAATAATCTCATATAAAACAAAACTAATACCAGGAAGGTTCTATCTCTATGGCCCGTATTCACAAAAAAGGGAAATACAATATGCCAGGAATAACTTTATTTTCATTCCATTGATGTCGTCATTTGCTATTTGGAAACGCAGAATAAAGTTATTAGTTCACGACTGACGGCTATATATCTGTTCCAAGAATGAGAAATCCAGGAATAAAGTTATTGTGAATACAAGCCAATGTGATAAGGTTCTATTTTTTAGTAGTATTCGCTTTTAATACTAATTTTTAGTAGCATGTGACTGTATCAATAATAATTTATTCGATTTTTAATTCTGTCGACTTTCTGTTCCCTGCCTCTGTGTAGTATTTTCTTTGCTTTCTGTATTTGTGTGATTTGCGATTAAAGCTGATGATCATGATGATTTTCGTGAGATTTCCTTCCAAGCTTAAATATCTTAGGCGTGTAGGGTAGGTTTTTTGCTTGACTTTGGCCTGGCGTATGGAAAATGCATTGTTTACCTTACCCGAAATATCTGGCTGTGGTGTACCACAGCCAGAAGTAAGCTCTGTAATCAAACCTGTCGCATAATTGCACATAGACACACCAGGTATACACTGTATGCAGCGCCCCAAGAAGGAGCATTCGCACAAGGGACCAACGGCTTAACGTGACTATCCGAACCACGGAGCAATTAGAGTAAAGTTTCTTGCCCAAGGAAACAAGGAGACGTAAACCGCCTGGCCCGGGGCTCAAACCCGCAAACTCTGTATTACGAGACCCATGCTCTAACCGCCAATATCCAAAAAAATGATCATATTCATCGGATACCAACTGCAACACTCCACAAACATGACAAAGGATATAGATTAACTTATCATAATCACTTCCCGAAGTTGTTAGTCATACAAAAATGATGTTTGAAGATATGTTTACAAATCGTAACCATGTAAACAAACAAGACATATCGTTTGATTTCTCCGATCAGAACAGTGCGATTTTCATAAATTTGATTCAAAAAGGTTCCTTTCATGAATATGGAATAAAACAATTTCTGTTTGTTCAAGTACCATTTATATTTTTCAATTTATGCACAAATGGCCTTACACAGTTTGCCTCAAGCCAAAAACAAAGTTTTTTGGCTTGTGTTTCTCGAGCAATGTTTACCACGTTGTAGAATACGATACTGCATTTGCAGTAAATGAATTTTTTCGTTTTTGGTTGATCTTTTTAAAGCATGGATTATTTAGATGACCAAGTACCTCAGTCTTGTCAATGAACGTTTTCTCCACCCTATTTGATGGTCAAATTGTTTTGACCCTTTTCCAATTTCTTGAAATCAATCAATCAATGAGACCCACGGCTTTACATGACTGTCTGACTGACCACGGAGCAAGTAGAGTAAAGTTTCTTGCCCAAGGAAACAAGGAGACAAAAACCACCCAGCCCGGGGCTCGAACCCACAATCTCTGTATTACAAGACCCGTGCTCTATTAGGGACCGTTCATTATTTCTACCTATGGGGGGCCGGGTGAAAAGAGGGGGGGTCCGCATGTGTTTAGTCAAGCAAAAAGGGGGTGGCATGTGGTTTTTTTATCGTTGAAAGGGGGGGGCCATGTGGTTTTGCATAACAGAAAACCTGTATACATTTAAATGTGAAAAAGAAAAGAATTTGTGCGCTTCGCACAAATTTTCGGATATGTAGCAATTTTCAGTCAAAATTTGCCAAGTTTTGTGCAAATTCAAAGATTTTATAACATTTTTTGGCTGAAATTAGCCAATTTGACAAAAATGAGAGATCTTAAAGACAAAGTAAGCCAACTTGATGTGGTGAAAATATAAAACAATATACCGGTATAGGCCTAAATAATAGTAAGTGTGTATAGGCCTAAAGCAAATAAAGCTTCTAGATGAGCTCTCTGGTCCTAGAGAGAGATGATATACTTTTGAAGGTATACTAAGAGACTATTCACTCTGGTCCTAGAGTAGATGATGTATTTTGACATACTGTTATGGTACTAGGGAGGATTCCCCTACTCTTATTTCGAACAGCCGTAGCTTAGCCTGTGACGTTCGTTTATATCCGACAGTGTGTCAGGAACACTTCAGACGGGATCAACGGCTTTACGTGCCCTCCAAAGCACGAAGCAAGTAGAGTAAAGTTTCTTGCTTAAAGCAATACTATAAGATGTATGATCAAAATGGTTTATAGTAAAAACAGCATAAAATTGGGGAATGTGACTATCTAAAAGCATTTTCAAGTATATTTTGTGAAAAAGAATTGTTTTGCCACCAAAAATGGATAAAAAGCACATGCATGCTTTCCTATACTAATACATGTGGAATTAAATTCAGGATCCCAAATTTAATTCAACAAATGGCCATAACAGAAAAAGTAAGCATCTTTGTAGCCTTTCTCCAAGGCGTTGTATTACAGGGTTCGGTATATTGTAATGTATATATCACCCTCTAAAACTAGCTTCGCTTCGCTCAGCCTCATGCTTCGCTACGCTCAGCGCTCGCAGATGGCAAGCGCCTCACAAGCGCCTTCGGCGCTCGTATCGCGCCCTTTGAGTCAATATTTCGAAGCGTCTTTAACAAAGACTAGCATCTTTGAGCCAAATTGTTTGGAGGGTATTCATATCTACCAAAAACAAACCCAACAAGCCCAAAAAATCAAAAGTCATGGGTGACAGGGGGCAGTTTTTTGTCTCGCCTAAAATTTTTTTCAGGAAGAGATCTAGACATACCTTTCCTTAAAACTGTCCGCCGTCCAACGTTCTCCGTCCGCATTTCTTGTCCGGAGCAAATCTCGGAAACCGTATGCCCTATGTTGATGATATTTGGTGACTGGGTAGGATTGAAGCTGAACTGGCGCTGCGTACAATTTGAACGCAAACTATGCATATGAAGTACCTAATTTGCATAATTTATGCGTAATTTCTAATTTTAAAGTATATCTCCTAAACCGTAAGGGTTATTGTAATGAAACTTGGTGACATAGAGGGGTTTGGGATTAGCACACGCGACACACTTTTTTGGGGGATGCGGTGAAGGTCATTCAAGGTCAAAAGGTCATTTGAGGTCAAACTTTTTAAAAATGTTCAAAAAGTTGACCTGAGGTCATCCGAGGTCATTTTGAGGTCAAGCTCATACCTCATTAACCCCTGACCCCACATGGATTAAACTTAGACCATAGAAAGTACTTGACCCAAGGTCAAGGTCAAAAGGTCATCTGAGGTCAAATTTCCAAAATTGTTCAAAAAGTTGACCTGAGGTCATTTTGAGGTCAAGGTCATAACTCATGAACCCCTAACTTAGACCATAGTGCTTGACCCCAGGGCAAGGACAGTCAAGGTAATAAGGTCATCCGAGGTCAAATTTCCAAAATTGTCAAATCATACGACCTTTCCCTTGGGGTCAAAGGTCAAAAGAAAGGGCAAATTTTTAAGTTTGCCAAATTTCAAAGGTTAAGGTGTCAAATTGTTCCATTATGATGGATGATAAAGTCGGCGATTAACAAAGTAGGCGATTAACAGAGTAGGCGGTCGATAACACAGGCGAGACTACTGGTTCGCGAACCATCTTGTTCAGTCATACGTTTCTTACGCGGTACGTGAGAAGTATTTTCTAATCAGAAATTTTTGAATTTTTTCTATCCGTGCATGAATGAGCTCATGTTTTAATTCAAAACTGTCACAAACGTTACCAAAAAGTTACACCAAAATGTCACAAACGTTACCGGATGTTACCAAACGAAACATTGCATTAAAAGAAATCCTGACAATAGAATTCCCTAGCTGCCACTTTTATGAACTATTTGTTAATATGTTACCCATCATCTGTGAAAAGCGCAATAAAAAATTTGCTAACATGTCAGAGAATTTTTACTTTGAAGTCATTTTGAGCAAAAAACAATATACGTGCGATGTCACAAACGTTACCGAACGTTACATGAACTTTATTCAGTATCTTGGCAATTATTTTAATCTTTAAAGACCTGCATGTCTTGATCCCACCAGTGAGCACCATTATCAACAACAAACTCGTTGATATCATGTTTATGCTAGGTAACTTCTGTGGCCATTTAAAAGTGAAATTTTCCAATTTTTCGGTCACAAACGTTACTTTGAAATCACCCACCTGCTGTTTATGTTGTTTTATAATTTAAAATACATTACAAAATAATTTGGAAATACTTGTTTTCAAACATGGACGGAGGAGGGGGTCATATGGTTTTTGTAAATCACAAAGGGGGGGGGGGGGCATGTACTTTTTTTGTAAAGAAAGGGGGGGGGCATATACTTTTCCGAGGTGGTTTTCCATTTTCACCCGGCCCCCCCATAGGTAGAAATAATGAACGGTCCCTAACTGCTCGGCCACGCTCATGACAATAACTTGACACATGTTCACCTCGATTCTCTCAGGCCTATAGATGTATGTACATCGGAAGGCCTGTGTTCAGGCTAACTTTGGCCAGGTTCCTTGCAGTGCTGTGTCAGTCTTCTTTTTACTTTCTTTCTAAAAATGATGATCATTTCTAAAAATGATGATTAGGGGGCTGGCATTTTCTTCAGAAGGGGGTGGGTCCCAATTACTTTCTTTCTAAAAATGATACTTAGGGGCTGGTATTTTCTTCAGAAGGGGGTGGGTCCCAAAAAAGCTGAGAGACTTTGCAATTTTTTCATGACCATCCCTATCCGAAAGCTGAAAATTTTATGACCCCCCCTACCAACTCAACCCAATATTTTGTGCCCCCCCCCCTCCCCCGCATGTTAAAGGAATGAATATGAAAGTTCTGGTTTTTGTTTGTTTGTTTGTTTTACAATTTACAACATTGGGGCAAACTACACAAGAGCTTGAATGTACATCCATGCCGGGCATCCATTATGTACATCGATCCTTTGATACGTTTGTGCACCTCACACACTGCCTGCACGTGCACATTGACATGCAACTTGGTAGTACGCGTAGGTATAATGCATACTAGGCGCAAAAACATATGCAGTTGAATACGCAGCGTGAATCCACATCTGGTCATTGTGTATAAACAATCTTGACTGCTGGAATGTCTATCGCCCGGGTCTATCGATGTACATTCCAAGCTCTCATGTAGTTTGCTTCATTGAATATCAAAGGGGCAGCTTTTTACACTTTTCTGACATTTGCTGCAGGGGGAGTTTGAGGGGCTTTAGAGAATTTTTGAAAATAGGACACAAAATGATGCGATTTCATGCATGTATACTCGACCATGAGATATTAATATTTTTTTCTTCAAACCAGCACACTTTTATATATTTTTGTGACCCACCTACTTTCGATGAAATAGTTTTATGACTCCCCTTGTTTTCATTCAACAAATGGCCATGACAGAAAAATTAAGCATATTTAACTTAAGTAAAACCCAGGTCAAACCTTTTGGAGGGTATTATTATTATTATCTACCCAAAACAAATTGAAAATTAAAAATGATGGGTGACATGGGGCACTTCATATTTAACACTTTATAGTACTATTGCTTTAAATAAGCAGGCGACTGTTTTGCTATTTGCTATACCCTTTTTGTTAGATTACTCTTTGTAAACAATTAATGAACATCCACTGAAGTGTTTGTTGATTGAAAAAAATAACTATTCTTTGATCATGTAAGTTTGTTAATTCGCCAGTCAGAAAATGAAAAAAAGTTTACTAATCCGAATATGAAATAGAGACCGCAAGTCTGAAAATGAAATATGGTTTGCCAGTCCGAAATTAAAATAGGGTTCGGTTCGCAAATCCAAAAAATAATTAATTATGTTAATTAGCTACCCCTTTTTTCAGACACAAAACATTGATTCATACATGTAAGTACTATACCTCATAAATGTTTATTAGGAAACCACAAAATTCAATTGGTCAGTTAAACCTGATGCGCATGACAGAATTTTGCCTACTTCCCCCAAGTGCGCGTAATGCCCACGTAGGGAAAAAATTGGAAATCTATCGTACCCTGTAATCATATCACTTATAAGAACTTTGAAATTCATACGGTGACTGAGAAGGATGAACATTTTTGGGTGATTTTTCGATGTGTTAATGCCACATTCAGTGAAATATTTATGAGGTATAGTAAAAAAATACAACATTTACATAGTTTATTTCGAAAAGTATGGAAAATTTCCTGATCCCTCATTGTTGGATGCGTGTGACTACTTCCCTCCACTTTGCCTAAGGAAGTAGTCAGGAACAGTAATTTTCACTACTTGCCTCTACACCATGTTGTGTTTATAGCGAAATTTGTTCATATTTTCTAGGATTATCTCCGCCGATATTCATATCTACCTTATCACTACAATGGGGAGAATGACACTGCTGAGGATGTTGCTGATGCTGTCAAGACATTCCAACAGATGGCAGGGATTAACCAAACAGGTAAGTGTACTGTATATCCCAGAAAAAACTTACAATTTTGTGGGTAGTTTTCCTAGCTTAAAGCAATACTATAAGATTTTGACCAAAAATGGTTTATAGTAGAAACATCATAGATTGAAGAAATGTGACTATCTAAAAGCATTTTCAAGTGTATTTTGTCAAAAAAAAAATGTTTGCAACTGAAAAATGAATAAAAAGGACCTGCATGATTTCCTATAGGCCTACGAATACATGTGGAATTCAATTCGGGATCCCAAATTTAATTCAACAAATGGCCATTACAGAAAAAGTAAGCATATTTAAGCCAAATCATTTGGAGGGTATTAATATCTACCCAAAAGACAGGTGCAATATGATACCTTAAGTGAGTGCCCCCTCCCACGTATGTATAGCAATTATTAATCAGATCTTAAAAAAGCAATGTTTTGTCATACTTTTCAGGAGTTATTGACTCTCTAACTGAACAGATGATGCAAGCTCCTCGTTGTGGTGTCCCGGACGCTGTTGATTACCGTATAGGATGGAACCGATGGTTCAAAACTGAACTGACGTACCGCATCAAAAACTTCCCCAACACGATAGGTGTTAACAATATGCAAATTGTCAGACAGACCATGGATTTTGCTTTTCAGGTAAATTATATCTTTTTGTACAGCAGCACAATGTATTTCTGTTTTTAAAGTCCATGATTTTTACATTCCATGGAGGCTTTAAGCCTCAAATTGATACAATTTGTTACTTTTTATATCTCAAAAACCTGTAACATGCCATGGAGCATATACTTCAACTAAAAATGTTATTAGTCAAACATGCTCCTGGAGCATATGTTCCAGAACCATATGCTGTAGGAGATATGCTCCCTGAGCATACACTCCCGGTCAAAAGTGTTTGTGCACGAAACCTTTAACCAGCCATATCTCGAGAACCGTTCATCATTTGCAATATTTGTTTTACGGATTTTATATTTTTTATAGTTCTAAAGAAATCAGCAGGAATTGCATAGTGCATTCGAAAATATGGCGTGCTAAACATACTGTATACTTTCTTTTTCACATTCAAAAAATACAGTTTAAATATATAACTGCGCATTTGTTTGAAAGCTCGTAGCCTGAAAATGTTCTCTGCGGTTACTCGGTGATAACGAGCAACGAGAATAATAAACTACACACGTACATATTAATAACTGCATCTGGTGTATTTGTATGTGGTCCAGAAAATTGGCCATTTTGATGGTGATGGAAGATCGAATATAAGAGGGAACATTGATTTATTTATGTTGGATACATTAGGTAACCTATAAAAAAACATTAATTTGTTAAGAGTCTGGGTCGTTTGATTTAATTTTGGGTTTAGTCTGTATTTATAAGCATTTGCAAACACTTTTGACCAGGAGTGTATGCTCCTGGAGCATGGAGCATATATTAGGGCCACTATCTCTGATCTACCAGGAGAAGAGACTGAGATAAAACAAGAAAACTCATCATATGTTGATTTTAAGCTTTGTTTGTTTCTTTTTTCACCCTAGATGTACTCCAATGTGTCCAGCCTAAGCTTCACAGAAGTTACAGATCCCAATATTGAAGCCGACATCAACATCCGATTTGAGTTGGCTAACCATGGAGACGGTGCTAATTTTGACGGGCCAGGAGGAACGTTAGCGCATGCTTTCTTGCCACCGCAGGGGGAGCTGCACTTTGATGCAGCTGAGTCGTGGAGTCTGCAGTCTTGGTATGGTAGGTTGCGTCAGTGGATTTGGGCATGATATCCTAGTATCATGGTTTAGAAACACACACACCCCACAACCAAATGAGGACTATCTTACGAATGATGCCCAATGCAACTTATATAGACCCCAGGGGTACTCAGATTTCGGATGGGTACGGACGCTCGGCCGAAGTTTTTGACTACCACCCGTTTTGTAATCCCGAGGAAGCGAAAAAAATGCTACCCATATGTTAATCAATTTGACTTAAACAACCGTTATCTAGACCGTTCAATACATTTTTACAATGTAAATTGCACTTTTTAAAAGCTCGATTTGGCAACCGATAGGTAAACCAAAGGAAAAATGTGTCAAAAAATGGTCATGTTTGAAAAATGCAACCGTTATGTAAGTCATTTTTTCAAATTTTTGAGGGGCCTTTGGTAAACCTAGGAGGTTAAAAATACAACAGTTCTTGACCGCGCGTTTGTACACCCACCTTTCCATATCCGCTGGGATATTGAGAGTGTTCAAAGTGTGTGTGTTCTGGTTGTTGCATGCTTAGATGATGGACAGTAACAATGCCAAGATTGAAAGGGGGGAACAAGTGGCAAATGATAAAGGTGGAGGGAGCAAACACTTAATATGCAAAAATAGTCAAGGGGAAAATGATTGATTTTTTTTAAAACCCGAAGCAACCAAAAAAATTTCCAGCAAATTTGCTAACTTAAGCTATAATAAATCATCATATAAGATCTTGAAATTTTTTACCTACCTAGCTATCGTTTTTGTGCTGTACGGCCCATTAGGCGCTGCAAGATTACTTCTCCAACGTATCAGACAGGGAGTCAGGGGGATACCTAAATCCGCCTCTGATTATTACTACAGTGATTATGAGTCAAAAAAGATCAACAAATGTATCACTAAGTGCTAAGTAAACACTGAAATAAGGCTTATTATCACGCTTTCTTCCATACTCTCTCTCCGTGCAGGTTATGATCTTCTACAAGTAGCTGTTCATGAAGTCGGTCACATCCTTGGGATTCTTCACTCTCAGAATGTGGACTCTATCATGCATCCATTCTACAAGGAAGGGCGATGTATGAATGCAGGCCTACACCAGGATGACATTGATGCGATACAGATGCTGTATGGTAGGTAGCATAGGATTGGGGGGGGGGGGTCTTCACTCTCAGAACGTGCATCTATTCTACAAGGAAGGGTGATGTATGAATGCAGGACTACACCAGGAAGACATAAATGTGATATAGATATTGTATGGTAGGTAGCATAGGGTCGGGGGGATTTCTTCACTCTCAGAACGTGCATCTATTCTACAAGGAAGGGTGATGTATGAATGCAGGCCTACACCAGGAAGACATTAATGTGATATAGATACTGTATGGTAGGAAGAATAACCTTAAAAATAATGCATAAAGAGTTCGACTTAATTTGGTTTAAATGGAATTTATTCAAGCTAAATTTTCTTATTTACCTTTTACTTGAAATATGCTCAGTTGAACAGATCGAATGAGAACCTGAACCTGTTTTGAACAAGTTTGTAAGTGTTTGTGGTGTGCTGTAGAGAACACTTACAGCTGATCAAGAATGATCTTTAAGCAGATCCTCAAACTCTATATACAAATATCATGGTTCCCATCATCATTGATAAAGTGCACACTTACAGTTATTCAACTAATACTTTTTACTCTGTATTATTTTAAGGTCCTCCAGCTGAGATAGTGACTGAAGATACCAAACAATCTACTACTTCTCAAGGAACTACCACTAACAACATGCAGGAAATAACTACAGAACCAACCGAGACAACCACAGCTGATATCGTTACGCTAGCTACACCCAATGGTGAATTGTCTTCCAGTCCAGATTCTCTCACCAATCCTCATGCCACTGTCACAGGTCAACAACATTCGACACGCCCTGCATCTTCACAAGATACCTCACCTGATTCTGGCTCTAGTACAATTTCTCATTCTAGCATCACAGTTCAACAGTCTTCTTCTCACCCTGCATCTTCACAAGAGAATTCACCTGAATCTGGCCCTACTTCAAATCCTCAATCTGCTACAATGTCAACATGGCAACCTACACCTGCTGGTATGGACCACTCTGACTCTGACAACAACCTGTTGTTAGTCCTGGCATGTCGACGTGACTTTGATGCTGTTATCACCGTACCCGGAAAAGGAACTCTAGCTTTTTCAGGTAATTTTCCTTCTATTCTTGATAGCAACTGATTTCATTGTAGACAGAGATATTGTTTTGTAATTTTGAGCATTATGCATGCGCATGCCTGTGGAGTGTTTCACAAATACGAGGGGGTATCAAAAAGTTTTAAACTTCACCCAGAAGAAATGGCGCCAGGAACAAAATTTTATTATGAGATACTTTAGGCATCTTTACATAGTCAATGTGCAAAGTAACACATTTCTTAACTGTCTACTAACCGTTATTGTAGGAATCCTCTCTATTGAAAAAATCTGATTTTATATTTCAATGAAAATCAACATTTTCAGGTCGGCCATGTTTTATTACGCCATTGTGATGTCATTTATAGACCGATTTCCATAATTTTGGTATCAATGGATAGAGAAATACTCTTTACTATGGTATCAAACAACTAAACTTTAATGGTGCCAATAAGATTTACTGGGCTCTGTAACTCTTCAAATGCAAGGACTTATTTACGACGCATGTCTCAATTTCCTCCACGCAGCTGATGTTTTAAGCGGGTAGGTAGATGACATCAATCACCACCTATAAAGAAAGTAAAACTACTTATGGAGCAATTTCTGCACCATGATGAACATAAAGACCAGTGACTATTCTGACAAAATTTTATTGATATAGCTTAATTAATCCCTTCTGGGTAAAGTTTAAAACTTTTTGATACCCCGTCGTATTATAGAAATCAGCCAGTCATGTATGTTCTAGAAAGTACTAGGTCATCTTACATGTACACACACTAAATGATTTATGGACCATTTGTAACTACCCAGAATACACATAGGCATGATACATGCACTGTGTCAAAAGTATAAAGCATGCATAAAGCACTATGTAGGTGGAAGGATTACAACACTAAAAAGGGACTTTTCACAGTATTAAAGTGTCAAATTGGGTCTATACAATGTATTATTGATTGTCATAAAAAAAAACTGAAGGGAGGTTTGAGCCTCACAATCCCTAAAAATTGTTTTTATCATAACTTGAATATGAATAAAGAAAAATACAAATCTGTACATTTTTAGAAAGGAAATTTTACAAGGAATCCATCTATAGCATCAAATTCAAATTTTAAGAACTCACTTTTTAGAAACTCACTAAAAACGAGTTATTTTGCTATTTTTTTTAAACAAGCCTAGAAAAAGTATTTTATCAAAATTCTTCCAAAATAGGTATAAATCATCTAAATTGATACATCTATTGAATGTTTCTCAAATTTTTGAGGGAGTTTGAACCCCCTGGTGCCAAAAGTTGAGTGTGCTTGAAATTCCCTTGGACAAGGAACTAACCGCTAATTACCTGATGGAAACCCGTACGAAACTCAGGGAGCTGATACGGGCAGCGATGTTGCATATGTGGGCTGATCAAGGTTCATTGCCCCTACATGTAGAGTTTGCAGCAGAACCTGATATGATGCATGGTTGTGGAATAGAGCTTACTTGGGCCACAGTGGTCAGTGAACACCTGTAAAGTGTGTAGAGGCCGTGTGGAATTACAAATCAGGGAGGTATAATGCACTATAAATCCTCTGTATTTATTTATCAATGACACTTGTATACTATCATTCCATTTCAGGTGAATATATTTGGCAACTTGA
Source organism: Ophiothrix spiculata (assembly GCA_000969725.1). Lineage (NCBI taxonomy): Eukaryota > Metazoa > Echinodermata > Ophiuroidea > Amphilepidida > Ophiotrichidae > Ophiothrix > Ophiothrix spiculata. Next base: position 18,522 of record JXSR01S009114.1, read on the forward strand.
CACATTAGATGCAATACCGCTGAACATTGTGGATGTCTACCCTGATTTACCCAGTAACATCGATGGAGCCTTTTCAATACAGGACAAAACATACTTCTTTAAGGTAACCAATAGACCAGGCCTACTCAGATTACGACCCGGGGCCAAATCTGGACCGCGGCACATTTAGCAGTGACCTGTGGTCCTGGCAGTGGCAATTATCCCAAAATCAATGAGCAGAAAAAAAAATCAATGAGCAAACCTGCCCGGTATGATACTAAAAAGTTAAAGGAAATAATACTGAAAACTCATTGTTTTAATTGAAAAATTACTTTATTCCTTAAATAGCCTAAAGTCCAAATATTTTATTGACAAAAGTTTGCTCTGATAGAGATACTACTAACTGAAACTACTGCCAATACAGTGCCTACTGGTGGCTTGCTGTAATGAATGTTGGATTGGTGTGAAGGGTTCTGGGGTCGATTTCACTAAACAATAACATAATGATGCATCGTAGCTGAAGAGTTTAGCTCTAACTAGACTGGATCTCACAAAGACAATAAAAACCATTTGTAAGCATACAACACATCGAAAGTAATAGGAATTTGACACGGGTAAAATTCAAATCCTTCGTAGCGTTATGAAGGATCAAGGGGTTGTCAGAAGTTAACAATGGGTTTAGTCTTACGATGCGTTAACAATGCATTTAAATGTTTGTGAAATCGACCCCTGTGCTCGAATCTGCATGGGGAAGACCACCCATTTTAGACATACAGATTTCTGAGGTGATAGTTATTAGAAAAAGCAGCTTGAAAAAGTGTTAGGACTAAATTGACCCCTTTTGCCATATGCAGTTTACATCTGATGACACTTGTGCCCAATGCATAATGACATCAGGAAAGAGATTTTATCGGTTGACAGGTATGGTACATCCCGGGGGACGGTACTCACATAAGGAAGTGACGTACAAGTGCCACCAAGCACAGTGGAAGTAGGGGTCTTTCAGTGTCAAATTGGGTAAAAAAGGGGGTCTTTCAGTGACAAAGTGCAAAAATGGGGGTCTTTGGGCAAAATTTACCAAAAAATAGGGTCTTTCCGGGTCAAGATGGCCAAAAATTTTGCAAAATTTTCGATAATGGTGGGTCTTTGAGCGATAATTAAAGGTTGTTTTAGTGACAAGGAAGTTTTAAAATAGGGGGTCATTGAGTGACAGTTGGTATAAATAAGCGGTCTTCCAGTGAGAGCGAGCTAACAAAGTGGGGTCTTTTTGGTGGCACATGGTGCGTACCTCAAAGTTGAGTACCCCCGGGTGGCACATAAACACTCAGTTGCATGAAGATGTTAACTGATATCTGGTTAGCAACAACATTGAAGTGTACTGCAGGCAGATTTGGATGATTTCACCAAATGGTCTAGGGAGAATTTGCTTAAGTTGAATCCTGCCAAGTCTCAGGCCATCCAGGTTTATTTTGGTAAATCCCAACAGCCATGCAACTTAAGAATCGGCTCTGATCCACTATCATATGTCTCTGAGGCCAAAGTTTTAGGTGTTTATCTTCAAAATGATCTGAAATGGAACACCCAGGTCAATAACATGTTAATGAAGGCCAACAGAAGATTATTCATGTTACGCACTCTCAAGCATTTTGGTTTTGATAGAGACGAGCTTAGGGTGGTGTTTGGTGGTTACGTCAGGCCGATTCTTGAGTATGCTGCTGCTGTTTGGCATTCTGGTATATCTGCTAAACAGACTAAAGATATTGAATCCATACAGAAGAGAGCCTGTAGAATTATTCTTGGCAATTCTTATGAGTCATACGACGAGGCCTTAGAAAGTTGTCAATTACACTCTCTGTCTGAAAGGAGGGAGGAATACTGTCGTAGGTTTGCCGAAGGGCTCTCCAATAATGAGAGAACAAAAGCACTCCTCCCTCCTTCCAGATTTGAATGTCATGGCCGCTCTCTACGTAACAAAAACAAAATTTCCAAAATTTCTTGCCGTACCAAACGTTTTCACATTGAAGACAGTCCAATTCCTTATTTTATCAGTTTATTGAATAAATAGATCCTTTTTACTATTTTGTTCTTGTGGCTGAGGCTAGGATTTTAACTTTTTAAATTCTGTGCATATCTTTTTTCAAATTATTCCCAAATTGGATCTTGAGTTGTTTTTAAATGTGCAATTACGTATCTTTTGTTTGTGATACTATTGACGGTTTAACTTTATCTGTGCAATTTAAAGTTTTTGATGTGTATTTTGATGTTTAAAGTGCAATATGATTATGTAACATTAGTATAATTTTTAATATTGGACTCAATATATTACGATTTGCTTATAATAAATACCAATAATAATAATAATAATACAGGGTGGTTCAAAAAACTTGGAACCCAAGTTCAAGGTCACTTTTCAGACAGTTATTGTACCTCAATCAACTTCAATTTGCAAAGAAATTGCAGTCAATTTCTTTTAAACCATCCCTGAAAGTTTTATGCAATTTGCGTCATTAGGTCTTAAGATACAGCTCTTTATGTAAACCGTCATAAGTGGTTTATCCACGAAGGCTTTTCTTTGTTTTTGTCTTCAATTTGTTACCCCTGATCTGCACCGTATTTGGTTCTACACGTGTTATACTGCAGGTTAAATTACGCATGTTTATCTTATGAAAGTGATTGATCATCAATTTTGAATTGAATGATGTACCTGAACATAGCTTCAGATGGTGGAACCCCAGTTTCAGCAACATAATGGTGCAGTTCAGATTACTGGGTCGTATAAGTGGCCTCTGAACTCCAGCTCGTGTAATTTTGATTGTTTGTTTGTTTGTTTTTGTTCGTTTTGACTTCTTTGGTAATTATTTCCAACAGAGTGGTTAGATTTATTCACTCAATTGTTGTCAGAGAGATTTCAGGCCCTTGGGTGCTGTAAAGTGACGAGATTGCATTGAAGGTCTTTGAAAGATCAGCTAGGAAAATGCATTGAAAACGCCTTCAATTCAAGCAGGGAACACCCGTAACACATCATGCAGTGCAATACGTGTATATTAGAGAACTTAAAATTGATTACACATCAAAGTTGTGTAATCCATTGAAGTGTTAAGTCAGAAGGAGAGAGGAGCTATCGTGGACAAACCATTTTGAAGCAATATTCTAATAAAGGTAGACACTTCAGGTGATTTTAAAATTATGAATCAAATTGCTTCAAATGAATTTTAAATGAAAGCAGGTCATCTAAAGAATCCAAACCCGTTTGAATTTTTAAAATCCGACCTTCCGTTGCAAAGTTATGAAGGTTTTTGTATCGTTAATTTAACTAATTTTGGAGAACGCAGGATAGGGGATAAATCTTTTAGTTTCTTTATTTTCGCCAAGCAAGGTCACGGCACCAATCCAGTTACACCTCTAGTCAATACACAGAGTAATTTGGTCAATATTGTAATTGTCTGAATGGATATTACACACAGAACAGGTGTTATTTTGCAGCTTTTTGCGCCCACACATTCGCGGGATATTTAAAGATGATTAGTTCCGCATGATAAAGAGCTGATCAAAATTACTTTAGGCGGAAGAACGGGCGCAGAAATTACACCCAAACAATCATTATTTTTGCCGCTTGTTGTTTATTTACATGTGATTTAACAGATATATTCAAAAAATTCTTGAGCGTGCATGGATGTCCACATAACTTGTAGACATCTGAAATTCTCTTTTCTTCACTTCCAAAAAAATTGGCAAACTTTTGAAAAATCAATAACTCTGCAACCACAAATCAGAATTTCTGTCTACAAATAGGTGGCTGTGCATGGACAAAATCATCTTCCTGATAACATATTCCTAAATGAAAATGGTCTATCATATTGCGCGAAACTCAGAAAAACATCTGAAAACGTATCTAGAAACACTTTATTTCAGTATCAAAACAAAACTATCAAGCCCACTTAAAGTCATGCCTGCTTGAATATGAGCTAAGCGTCAACGTGTCTGTAGGTCAGCGGTGTGAAAAATCAACGTTCTCCTGCCAAGTAATGGGTAAATGAAGTATCTAATAAAGGACTGTATCTTAAAAACCAATGATCAAAACTTGATCAAAAATGCAGGAATGGTTTAAAACCTATCCCACGTGATGCCTTTGGCACCTGAAGTTGATAGAGGTACAATACTAAGTAAAAAACGACTTTGAACTTGGGTTTTGAGTTTTTTGAACCACCCTGTAGTACGTACCAGCAGCACAAGTGTTGAATAATATCAAACTAAAATAGTGTAATTTTTCCCTTTCAGGACGACCAGTTTTGGCGCTTTCATCTAACCACATTAGATCCCGGATATCCTAAGGAAATCACGTCAGTTTGGAAAGAACTCCCGTCACAGATCGATTCAGTTTATCGAGACCAGCGAGATGACACTCTGTATTTCTTTAAAGGTATGTAAAATAATTGTTTTTAAAGCCCGTGTTTACCCATCATTTTTTAAAAGTTCAGCTAAGGAAAATATTTTTTATAATTACACATTTCTTGAAGCAGATTTATATGCTGAACATGGCAGTGATATTAAAATCAAGTTTTTGGCTTGAATTCCTTTAGAAAGCCTTCTACATTTTTGACTATTTTTATGATATGTAAATAACAAAATTTGATTATCATTTGATGATTAACCCTACTCAAGTACCTGCACAGCAATCTGGCAGCATTACTGTCGGAAATAAGCTCATGATCGGGGGTTTCAGTGGGAAAATCTCAACCTTGTTTGCAATATTCAAAAAGGTCTGCTAAGGCTTGTGCTTAGCGTCCAAAAAAATTGCTTGCCCGGGAGACATTTGCTTGAAATATTCGGTGTGACTTATCCTCTGTAATTGAGAAAAAATATGCTTGCATGGGGACATGCCTAGCCTAGCGGATAAGTCCTCGATTGTTAATCACTGGGCATCGAGAGTCATGGGTTCGAATCTGGTGGGTCTTAAATACAGGTTGTCTCCTTTACCTTTGCTTTACCTTATACTTACAACACCTGACTATTGCAGAAATCAATATTAGCATCATTTAAAGCGATGTAATAAAAGCGATGAAATAGACTGATTTACAAGAATTGGCAAGCATTGTAAGTGTCAATTGCTCTCCATTTGAGTTAAAAAGTTATAGTGAATATTGTGAGCGAATGTCAATTGCGCGAGCAAATGTCTTTGGACATAAAGTCTAAAAAGTGCAAGAAGATAGATTCATAAAATGAACCTCTCAATCACAAATAAGCCTTTATCAGGTTCATTTGTATGTAAGAACTACATCAATGTTTACAAAACATTTTTGTTTTGCTTGTCACTTTTTGAATACTCTAAAATTAGGTTTTGGTCAACCAAAGCAAAAATGTTTTGTTCAAAATGTTCTTCTTTTTTTTTGAAATCCCTCATCCCAAGAAAAACTTCCTGGCTACAGGCCTGGTCAGAAGCAAATGATATAAACTCTGGCTCAGCTTACAACAAACTGAAGAGCTATATGATAGATTATAGAAACATGATGCTTATTTTATAGTACTCTACCTTTACAATATTAGCAACATTTATGGTGGTTCTATAATTGAAAGTGAAAAGGTTAAACATGAGAATAATACCTTATCTTGTTTTGTGATGAAACTTGGCTGGGTTTTGTCAATTTGTCTCTTAATTTATTGATGAGCAAATTCATGCAAACCCAAAGGACTCAAGAAGAATGATTCACTCAAAATCAAATTGTCAGTAAGGCCAAAAAAAAGGTTTGTCTCAGAAACCCGTGCTGGTCTTGATCCCTCTTTTTTCATCGAGAGTAATCCGGCGATCGACGGCTGTCCGGTTTGCTGTCATTTATTGTTGCAATTTACCTTGAATTTTACATTTTATTTCAACTGTCAAGACTTCCCATAGTTGAAACGGGCGGGATCGTACTATAAACTGGGTACTTCACGTAAGTCGGGTGATCAAAACTTTAAAGCGTAAAAAGAAAAAGAAATATCGCATACCGCATATAGCTAATTTTCTAAAATAAATGAAAAAATCACAAACCGCATAGCTTTTTTTCAAATGGTTTCTGAGACGAACTTTTTCTTGGCCTAAATGAGAGAAAAAGTTGACTTTATAGGTGTAGACTCCTATTTCATTATGTTCACAATATTTAATGTCATATCTCAAAAACTGTAGTGAATTTGGAAGTGAAATTTTGTATGAATATTCTGAAAATTATTGGTTTCAATTTAACCTGAAAAAATGTACTACTTCTGGTTGAGCCCTTGGGATGAGAATGTAATCAGAATCTACATTTTTACTTTTCTTTCTGCTTATAACTATCATTATATATATCCATTTGATTTACAGGCAAGAAGTTTTACCAATTCCAAGGAACGTATCTTCTTCACATAGGTGACATAGGCACCGGCATCACAACTGGTCTAACAGCTCCAGTTCAGGCAATAAGTCACATGGTAGATGGTGAAGGATTCCAGCTTGGGTCATTTGCATTCCAGGGGAATAGTTACTACCGACTGGTTACGGAAGAAACGGGAGAAAAGTTTTGGAGACGAGATGGATTTATCACATCAAGGTGGCTCACAAGGTGTAGTGAAATTGACGATATCATGCATTTGATTGGATGATCATGGGCGAAGTTTGAGCATATATAGGTTTGAGTTTCGTCTTGCCTACACAGTGATGTTCTCCTGCAGGACACGTGTGTCTTGGATGTTTTTGAGGTGAATTATAGACATCCTCCTGAAAGCCACTTGCTTAGAGTGTGTTTTTGATACATGTTCGGGTACATGCTATCGAAGTAAAAAACTGGAAAATCGGGCATCAGCTCCTATTTGTGTTCTGTTGCGCATGAAGAGTAGAAAGACATCAATAATGTATTCAATATATTGATGGATAAATATTGGACAATTTAGAGGGACATTTTCACCAGATTGGAATACCTACCTTAAGATATTTTAACCTGATTTAATTTACATTTAAATTTGTCAAAATGTGTCAAAGTTAGGCAGTTTTTGGTAAGTGCAGTTTTAATATATATATATATAGATTTATTATGACAATATTGAATGATTTAAACTGCAATTTGCACTTTGTTCATCCAGATTTAAGCTATTTTACTATGATTTAAATTAACTGGTAGATTTGCCAAAATGTGTTAAAGTTAGGCAGTTTTTGTTTGGTTATGCAGTTTTAATATGTTTTGGTCAATCTGGTAGCTTTGCTATGACAATAATTGAATGATTTCAACTATTTTGCAGAGATTTAATTTGCAGGTAATTTGCCTAAATATGTGAAAGTTAGGCAGTTTATGGTTAAGCAGAATGTATCGTGAATCAACAACTCTGCATCCGATGCATCAGCGTATTCTTATCACGTTTGGGTGGCTGATGCCACCCTCGCCCGATATAAATACGCAAACCCATGGATGCATCGTTGAAATCTGTGCCAAATCTCAAATATTCACGACGCATTACCAAACATGTCTCAAACAATCATGATATACTACCCAAAAAAAGTGTCACTTCCTT
>JXSR01S009115.1:6833-17681 GCA_000969725.1 Ophiothrix spiculata
CCCAGTCGCAAGCGGGCAGCCTGCTTGTTTGGGTGTGTGCATGTTGTTCTGTACATGTACGCCCATGTCAAGACCGTTGCATTGTATACATGATGCATGCACCATATAACACCGCGTTTCATACAACATATAAACACATTATCAGTACAATGGATAACAAGCAACATAGTGTTTGTGTATTCATGAGTCATGGAATATGTGATCAATTCAGGGCTTGTAATTCAATTCTGAAAACCATAGTTGTGTTTAAAATGTATTTGACCAATAAGATTACGGAATTCATGTACACTAAAGGGCAGCGTTCTAAATTCTGGTTGTCCGGTTGTCCGGGACAACAAAATCTAGCGCCGGACAACCTACATTAATGCTGTGGTTGTCCGGCGGACAACCATAATTTTTCAAAGTCAAATAAACATACTTTTAGCATGTCTATTTCAAAACTGGAAAATTGTTGAGCATTTTTCTTCAATTCCCTGATCGCTGTAAAAAATATGACTTTTTATCAATTTGCTGTTGAAAAAAATAGAAGTAGGTGTCTCGTAGTTGTCTGTGCGCTTGGGAGACCTTTTTTTCTTGTCAGCTTTGAAAAGCTACCTCAAAACAAATTTGGGGTACCTTTTTGAGTCTGGCGCCGGCCCTGACGGACAACCAAATTTCCGACGGACAACTGAAAATTACAACCTGGTTGTCCGTCGGACAACCATGTTTTTTTCCTTAATTCGAACGCTGCTGAAGGGTAAAAGAACTATTGCTCTCCTGGTCCAAAATATGTCCTAGTATTATTATTATTTATATCAGGCTTTTATAGAATACTATAAAACTGTGTATTGTACATTTTATACGAAAGTACCAGCATGCCAGGATGGGTACAATATTCTAAATAATATTGTACACATTCGGGCATCTTTCCAAGAATATTTTTAGCTGCTCTGAGCTGAAGGTAGGAAAATGATTTCATGCCAATTAATTATTTTCAAAAACCTGATATAATAATACTACTACTAATAATAATGTTTGAATGGCTTTTTTTCCGGCTGATACAAGAAAATATTGTACTCACAAAAAAAAATATTGCACTCGTCTTCGACTCATGCAATAATTTTTTAGCTTGTATAATATTTTGTTGTATCACCCTCAAAGTCATTCAATATTATATAATTGAATACGCCAGTACAAGAAAACCCCAACTCCAATAGCTCCCTTCTGTAAGTTATACTTACAAAATATCATCTCTGAGAAGGCTTTCACATCACTAAAAAGCATTTCCATATCTATATCCCAATCATAGTGTCATATTTGATTTTATAGTTGACTTCTTTAGACATTGTTAGATAATTGTTACAGTATATAGTTGCAGGAGAGAGCTCATGGAGTTGGGGTTTTCTTGTACTGGCTGTTTAAATAAAGTAACTACAGGGTGTCCCAATAAACATTGTGCATGGGAATAGAGCTAATTTTCTCAGACGTTTGACAGACTAGATTCTTAAAACTTATATCACTTTAAGTTTTTGCCTTAGTCTATCATTGTTGAAAATTTCAAGAAAATCCATCCATGCAAACCAGAGATATGATTGATTTTGTCAGCTTGTACCATTTTCCTTCTGCACAATGGGAAATCCCGTAGTTAAGAATGTTAACAAAGAACTTTGAAAGGCTTTATACATAATTTACAAGCAATGACATCTGTGTTTGTTTTCTTCTTTTATGCTGCATTCAATATAATCATTTCAACAAATTAAATGGCATTTGTTTCATAAAAATTCACCAAAACCCAATTGAACAGAAACTTCTCTTATTTCACATCACACGTAACGACTCTAATTTCATTATAAGGAATAGATAAAGAAAGAAAAAATGGCACAAACTCATCAGAAGTCTTCTAACAAGATGTCTTTGGTTACCCACATAGCTTCCAAAATATAAAATGCTTTTATGTGTTTATAAATCGTATAAATTAATGACATGATATTTTGCGCTTGGTATATAGCCAATATTGTTTTCAATCTCTTTCGACAGCTGTTAAAGTTGTAAAAGTGTATCGTTCTTCAGGTGTCTAATTTAAGTCCTTTCTGGACATTAGCAGCCAGTATGTCCTTCAACCTGTCTCCCTTTGCTGGTTGATTCACCTTCTTCCCTGCTTTCCATGTCTCTAACGTCACAACATTCCTCTTTGTCGTAACAAGGCTCGTACTTAACTTTGTCGGCATAAGCCTCGTACTTCATTGTCAATTAATTAAGCGTCAATGATGTGTAGATCCTTTTAACATTATTTTGTTTATTGCTTAATCATAGGGACTATCCTTGTGCAGACGGAAAATGATACATGTTGACAAAATCAACGATATCTCTGGTTTGTATCGATGGATTTTCTTGACATTTTCAACAATGATGGACAAAGGCATGTAGTTTAAAGTGATATTAATTTTGAGAAGCTTGTCTGGAAAACCTCCGAGAAAATCAGCTCTATTCCCATGCACAATGTTTATTGGGACACCCTGTATATACTATAACAATTATCTAACAATGTCTAAAAAAACAATGTCAAATATGACACTATGATAATGCTTTTTAGTGTTGTAAAGCATTTTCAGAGATTTGTGTGCATTTATATTTTGTAAGTATAATTTACAGAAGGGAGCTATTGGACTTGGGGCTTTCTTGTACTGGCGTATTCAATTGTTCCATCACTTTTGTATACGTGACATGATCAAGGAAAATGAGTCACATGTCGAGAATAGTGATCTTGAGATACAGAACAATGATGGCAACAAATTCTTTTGTTTTTCATCGTTTTTCAAGTTCAGAAAATTATCATATCTCCGGAACCAGATGACCAATTCAGATGCGATTTGAATCAAAATGTAGCATTTATATTGTACAGTAAGGTTATATTAAAAAATGAAAATTACCAACATGTGACTCATTTCTCTCGATCATGTCACAATTTTAAAAACACATATCTTCTCCACTTACTCTAATGCAGCAATAGCATCTTCTACATTCCTGGCATCTAGTTGCCCCTCTGCTGCCGCTCTGGCCAAAGCGATGTTGGGATTCTCTTCTAACGGGACCTCTGGCACCTTATCTTTTTCTCTCCTTGCTGTAATAGACAAAGATTACAAGTATAGCATTTTTATCTCTTGTCAAATACTGATTTATGAGGTTGTTTTGTTTTGTTTTTTTATTTACTTCTTGAAATCCTACTCAAAAATTGTAAGCGTATGCAGGCCATCACTATCTTGTAAATTGTGGGTGGCGTCTTAAAGTGCTATGCATTGCCTGGTTAGCTCTATTTCTGCTCTAGTAAGGTTAGGTTCCATGTTGTTTAGCAGACATTGAGCTATCATACAGACCTCTTTCAGCTTCAAGCTGGTTTCAGACTTGCCTGTCATGTGGTCGTACGACCAGCGTGACGTCAAAAATTAAAAGTGTGCAAACTCGACCTTGACGCATCTCGAAAATTTTGCTTGCCATACGACAAGCCGATATATTGATTACTCTGTCGTGATGGTCGCAATGACACAATATTTTGAGTTGGAATAAATTCAACTTTGCTTGTGACAGACCATTGCGGCAATATGCAAATGTGTCGTGCTACATTACAACAACTCAAAATTGCAAATGTTTGGTCGTTTGCCACAACATCGTGTGCTGCAACGACAGCTACTCTGAAACCACCTTCAGCCCCTTGTAGTGCCTGGTTAGCCTGTATTTCAGCTCTTGTTGGCTTAGGTTTCCTTGTTGGTAGACATGGACCTTTAATACACACATCTCCTTCAGATTCTGCCCTTTGAATTGCCTGGTTAGCCTCTATTTCAGCTCTCACAAACTTAGGTTTCCCTACCCTGATGTATGGCAGACATGAACCTTTTAGACCTACCCCTTTCAGCTTCAGCCCTTCTTTGCATTGCCGGGATAGCTTCTATCTTTTGCTCTTGTAAGCTTAGGTTTCCCTGTTGCCTGGCTGTCATGGGCCTTTTATGACCTACCTTTTTCATCTTCAGCCATTTGCATTGCCTAGTTAGCTTCATTTTTGCTCTAGTAAGCTTAGGTTTCCCTGTTGTTTGGTAGACATTAAGCTTTTATGACCCTCCTCTTTCAGCTTCAGGCCTTTGCATAATTTGCCTGGTTAGCTTATATTTCTGCTCTTGTTAGCTTAGGTTTCCCTGTTGTTTGGCTGACATGGGCCTTTTATGACATACCTCTTTCAGCTTCAGCCCATTGCATTGCTTGGTTAGCTTCTATTTTGGCTTTGGTAAGCTTAGGTTTCCCTGTTGTTTGGCTGACATGGACCTTTTATGACGTACCTCTTTCAGCTTCAGCCCTTTGCATTGCTTGGTTAGCCTCTATTTCGGCTTTGGTAAGCTTAGGTTTCCCTGTTGTTTGGCTGACATGGGCCTCTTATGACGTACCTCTTTCAGCTTCAGCCCTTTCCATTGCCTGTTCAGCCCTTTCCATTGCCTGGTTAGCCTCTATTTCGGCCCTGGTAAGCTTAGATTTCCCTGTTTTTTGGCTGACATGGACCTTTTATGACATACCTCTTTCAGCTTCAGCCCTTTCCATTGCCTGGTTAGCTTCTATTTCGGCCCTGGTAAGCTTAGGTTTCCCTGTTTTTTGGCTGACATGGACCTTTTATGACATACCTCTTTCAGCTTCAGCCCTTTCCATTGCCTGGTTAGCTTCTATTTCGGCCCTGGTAAGCTTAGGTTTCCCTGTTGTTTGGCTGACATGGGCCTTTTATGACATACCTCTTTCAGCTTCAGCCCTTTCCATTGCTGGTTAGCTTCTATTTCGGCCCTGGTAAGCTTAGGTTTCCCTGTTGTTTTTATTGGGATTGCGGCTTCCTCTTCTTCTAACATCTTCTTCAATTCCTGCTTTCTGGCTGCTCCATCCTGCTTCTTTTTCTCTCTATCGGCCTGTGGTAAAGAGAATCCATATCAAATGAGTGAATGTTCTCAGTCATCCAGTAGTAGTAAACATGAGTGAAAATTAAATCAGATACCAGACTTACTTGTTTAGAGCAAACTACGTTTCGTGTTACCCCTGTAACACTTCGTCAGGTTTTGACCTGCTGTCACATGACCAATCCAGCAGGTCAAAACCTGACGAAGTGTTACAGGGGTAACACGAAACTTAGTTTACTCTAAACAAGTAAGTCCAGTAATCTGATTTAATTTTCACTCAAGAATCCATATCATTTTCTCTATCTTTTACACAATAAGTGCAGGTATTGCTTTACATATATATTATCATTTGCACACTTACAATCAGTCACTGCATGTAGCTTCATCTCAAAATCTATAGGCCTATATGTAGGGTGGCAGCTAGCTTAAGGTTACTTCTGGCTCACAGGAGATTTTGAAAAGCGGCAACTTTTCTTAAACAATTTGTCATTTTAGTAGTGGTCAGCAAGACCTACACTTCTGATTGATAGGTAGTGCCTTGTTTGCAGTGATGCCTAATGCCACAGACCACCATGGCTACAACCCTGAATACCCATACGATTGTGTGTTAAACATGAAAAGCATAGACCTGTGTATACATGCATGATATGTGTTGAATACATGATCTGATTTCTTCAACTTTTTTCAAAATTTATGAGATTTTGGTGCCAAAATATTGTTTGTATTTTTCTCATAACGCAAGTGAAATTTCACAGATGAGTTATGTTCCGTTTTGTAGATGTACATGAAAATGTATATCACTATAATCATAATTACAAAGTAATATAGGCTATAGGTAGCTTTAAAATACATTATTGTCCATAAAATCAAAACGGACTGACTCTACTAAAATTTGAAATCTTTAACCTCCATAGTGCCACTATGTTAGTGGTCATCTTTCATATGACATTAAAATTCAATTTTGGAAAATTTAACCATGCTCATGTAAGGCATCACCATGGTTCTACAGACCAACAAGTCGTTCTTAATACCCCTCCCCCCCCCCCCCCCCCCCCCCACACAAAAATCAAAATAGCTTCAAAATTAAATGTGGGGGTTTGAGAGTTAGAAAAAGACAAGATGTATACAATTAATAGTAACAAAAGCAACAAGAAAAAACCTTCTCAACCTTGCATACAAACAGAATTCTTAAGCAATCCCTAATTTTAGTACAATTTTAATTTAACATCAAAGGAAGGAGTTGGGGGAATTAGCATAAATGAAGCCAGAAACATCCCCAACTCGGCAGAAGTAGCTCCAAATTCACCCAAATTAAAACATTTTTTTCCATACTTTTTTAAACACTTGCATGTATTGAAGCAGAAATGTTAACAAAAATACACTTACATGATATAATGCATAATATAAATCACAAATTAATGTATTTTACAACGCTTTCGATTGTGACGTCATGCTGGCTTCAGTGATTCATCAAGCAAAGGCTCTTCTCATATCTATCTCTTTGCTACACACACACTCAATATTGAATAAATAGGGGTGTGTATTTTGCCGACAGCAATGTTTATTTTTTTCTGACCCATATAGGCCCTACATACAATAGCTAACCATGCTAGCAAAACATCCAAATGGAGCAAAATCATGGATGATGCCATGTACAGGCTTAAATGGAAATGCTGCGACAGATGTTAGAAAGAAAGAAAGAGTTCTTTGGGCCGATAGCCAAGGATAACCCAAGAAAGCCTCTAATGAAGCTTATTTCCATTGGGGTCCTAGATCTTTCTATAACAGTCAGTTTTAGTGCAGGAGGAAAAACCTGCGGAAGCGAGCATGGACTGAAAACCAAATGCACATACAGCACCGGGATCGGGAATCGAACCCGGGACTCATTGGTGCAAAGCGAGGGAAATACAGCTGCGCTAACCCGCTTCCCCTAGCATGTAACATTTTGTTGATGATGATGTGGCAAGATGCAATATGTAAAATTCTAACATATTAATAATGGCATTGTTTATGTAGTTGGCCCATCCATTGATGATCACTGCAATGCTGACCATCCCTGTCACAGGGCTGCAAAGTAAGCTGATCAAATTCTTACTCTACAGCATTTGATTTTTTAATGTTGATTGGCAGACCTGTCACTCAGCCCAAGTATGCAACAAGCAGCCAGTTAATGCGCATAGACCAATATGACCATACAGGGAAGTAAATTAGTCCACATTTTTTGAATTATAACCACATAACAAATCTTGCTGAATATTCAAGTGATCTTATTTTCAATGTTTATCTATAAAGTACATTGTAGCAACAAAATTAACCAAAATAATACCAAATTCTGGAATGATTCAAGTACAAAAAACTATTAATAATACGCAGTGATTTGGTCTTTATAATCAATCCTTATCAATCATTACTAGTCTCTTACACAATAAAAAAACACCAGTTCATAATGTTGTAGAATACAAGGGATATATTATGCTATGGATCTCATAACAGAGTTTTATTGCTTGTTACATACTTCAAGGTTTATAGAGTATAGAATAGTGCAAAACAAAAAGATTGACCAAAATACAAAGAAGCAAGACTACATGGCCAGCATTGAGTCAACCCACCTTTCTCTGATGTTTCTTAGCAACATGTTTATCATCATCCTTCCAGTACTCATCTTCCTTTTCTTTATCTACCCTGGCATTTTCTGCCGCCTTTGCATCTGCTTTGCGAGCTTTAGCTACTGCCGCTTTGCTGTTCTCTCCTTTGAACTTCTTTGGCATATCTGCTGAAAACCTGAAAACTAACAGAGTAAACCTAAGGTCAGAAACTTTACTGGCATATTCTTAAGCTGAATTCAGTCTCGACGCAAATGCACCGAGCATGTGTAGATTTTGAGGTTTGAGCAGTTTTGATCAATCAAAAATGCAACACCACATGTTGCAATGCAAATCGACTTGAGAAAAGCTGAACTTTCCACTGTGTTTTATGTCAGCGGCTGCCGCAGTCCATTTGCGTTTTGAGTGTGAATTCATTTGCGTTGTCATTTGCGGTGAAAATTATTGAACTTATTGGAAACGCAACGCACTACTTTTAAGAATGAATTCAGCTTTAGTCAATGAGTGTGAATATTCTAGTTGTTGGCTATCCATTAATAGAAAATATGACAATGCCTTTCGTGTTAAATGCAGTGGGGACAATCACATTTGATGCAAACCACTCAGCTTAATGGATATATTCTATGATTGAATGGGGTAAATTATTTTCAAATAATGTTTATTGGTTTTTTTAATTTGTGACTAAGAATGAGAACTTATGATTTATTGTTTTGTGAGCATCAACTCGAGTGTTTGTTGATTGAAACAGAAAAAAATACACCAGACAAAAACGTAAAGCTTACTAGCTCATCCTCAAAGGCCTCAATAAGACTTCCAGAAAGACTAAAAAGCGATGTTAGAATTGTTGTCATGGCAATGGTATAAGAAAGTCTCTCCTGTCTATAACTCTTTTTTGAAAAAAATTGTACTTGGGTCAGTCTTGCATTATGGCATTCAATTGTATCCATATCACATTAAAAAAAAAAAAACTACTAAGTTTGTAATAACGCCCTGCGGGGCAGGTTTTTTTTTCACCCCGGACCGAATGTAAACTTTCCCCGACCCCGAGCAACATTTCCCCGACCTGGTCGACCCCGGTTATATTTTTTCCAGGACCGTACCGAACCCGAAAATAGCTTTAAAAAGATTCCCGACCCGGTTTCAGTCCGGTTCGGTCCGGGAAAATTCTGGGTTTCGGGTTTCCCCGCAGGGCCTTAGTTTGTAATAATGTCCTTATAATGTTTTAATATGTTAAATCCTAGAAAATAATAGTACAATTTATTGATATCAATATTCATTATTGGCTATCTCGTGTCTCTAGACATGGAACTCTTTTTCTTTGTATGTATGTAGAATGGCACTCAGGACTTCTGTCACACACAAAAAAAAAATCAGAAAAAAAAAAACGCATTTCACATTAGTTTTTCAAGAGTAGGAGAGCTTTGAGACAAACAATTAATTTTAAATGGTCTTAGAGATGTCTTTTATTCCGCATTAGAAATGTCCCAAATAATGTTCATATTTAATTCATCCACAACAATGAAGAAATATAGGTGAAAAATGTTGATGCACAGGTATTTTTGGAGCTAATGACGCCTGTTAAAATTTGTGCTCCTTATTTGTCAACATTAACACGTACCATTTTCCATGACTTAACTAATATAGACAAATCCCAACAAATTCAAAGTCCCAACAAAGACAATGACACAACCGTCATGGTAACCAGGACTAGGCATGAATGACACTGATCTTGCTGATAAATGACACAGGCTTATAATGGCTATCACGACCCTTCACAGCAACAGCGCAATGTCCAAAATTTTGCCAACCCAATTTTTCACTTTTATTTTTCAAGTTGAGTATATCGGTGTCCGATAGGAGCAATGACCATCAGTTCCGCTTTAACTAAAAAAGTAATTGCAACGACTAGTGGTACATTTGGACTGGAAAAATCAGAGGTTTTGTGTTTACATCATTTTGATGCCATCTTACTCTGTCAAGTGTGTTGAATTCAGCAGTTCACAATCGGAATTTTGTCAATTTATAGTACATGAAAGCTTTTGATCATGAATCCTTGTTGAACTGAGTGCTATTGATCAATAGGGATCACAGACATCTGTTGCTACAAGAGGTGCCTCTGCTTCATATTTCAAAATTTTGCCACCATTCGTAGAAGTCAATGGCTGTGAACGCAGACCCAACATGTAATGCAATGTATGGGACTGTAAGCTCATCCAAGCCTCAAATTCAAAATTTTAGGGGCACGGCCACTGAGGCCATATCGAGTTTTAAATGAAAGGCACTGAGGCCAAAGAAAATGTACAACAAAAACACTTGCAGAGGTTTAAGGAGATATTGATAGTGACTGTGAAGAGAAAAAACTTCGAAGCTCCTTTTCTTATTTAATTTCAAAAGGTCTATCTTTTGGCAGAAAAGAGCCTTTTTAGGTCCGTCTTACCCATATAACCAAATGCGAAAGTAAATTTTAAAATCATTGTATCCGCCATTCCATGCATCCCAAATGTCCAATTTTGGAGTATATAGTGCCTTATGCAATTACAATGATGTAATATTTTTAGCACCCATACCTAAATAAATAATTTCTGACCCCCTGACCCCTCTGCTGGGGGCAAGGGGTGCTTGTATATGTGATGACTCAACCCGAAAAGGGGGGCTTTGCGACAAAACACATTTCAAGAAACTGATGAAAATATGCATCATAAAATAAAGAAAATAATAAGAATTTCAGGCAGATTTTCTGTAGTAAAATGTGATCGCCTTGGTCAATTTCAACAAACAAGGTGTCATTTTAAAGCTTAGAAAATGGTGCAACAGATGAAATGATAAAATCAAAATTGTTATCTTCTGCAAAGTTCCCCCTTTCGGGGTGAGCCATCACATATATAGCTGCATCCCGCTAGGAAAAATTGATAGTGACCGTGAAGAGAAAAAACTGCTAAGCTCCTAGGTCCATCTTACCTATATAATCGAATGCGAATCAAGTATATTTTTAAAGCGTCGTATCGGGCACACCGTGCGACGAAAATGTCCAATTTCGGCATATATGGTACCTGATGCAATTACAATTATTTCATACTTTTTGGCATTCCTAATTTCCATACCTAAAAATCGTATATGACCCCCCCCCCCAAACACGTACCATTCATCTTTTCCTATTAATTATTATTAAAGACTGGGGCTTCTACCAATAATACAATGTAGAACTCCAATTCTTGTCAACATCTTAATAATGTACATGGTGGCATTTCATGAGGTGGGTAAAAAACGTGTTACATGGTCAAAATGGTCAAAAAAACAATTGTTTGATATGATGTAAATATTATTTATCTCTTTCAATTCAA
>JXSR01S009119.1:27540-41092 GCA_000969725.1 Ophiothrix spiculata
TTGTATATTTCTATTAAACCGTGTGTCGCCATCAATTTGCTTTTTTTCAATTTTTCCTTCAGAATCGTGTTCAGAGTGTAATTATCTTTATTTTAATGTATTATTTGTCACAAGGGGTTGTATATTTCTATTAAACCGTGTGTCGCCATCAATCACCAATAAGTGCTAAATGTGACTTCTGCTGTTTTTGACCCCCATTATCAAAATATCCTGAATAATTGATTTTTTTGTTTTTTATTGTTGAGGTAGAACACCGGCTCTACAAAACATATCAAACAAAATTAAGGTGCTTCACATTTGTTTTGCCACTTAAAATTACCCTAGGAAATTCGATTTTTACCGTTGGCGTGTTGACCATCTCTATATTATGCCAAGAAGGAAACTTGTAATCTCATTAACAGCTTTTAGGATATGTGCTATACGGACTAAAAGTACGTAATCACGGTAATGATGGTCCGAATTTAAGGATGTGTAAGATTTTATACCGATATGCAACTTCTACTAGTGCTTGACAATAACTACAATTAACAAATCCATACTTTACTTTGTTTTGATAATATAGTCCAAATTTGAGGCCCTTTGTTCACTGTTATCTATTGGACCAGCATTTTTTAATTCAGAAAAATGGCCACGTTCAGCTCATTAATATGCGTATATGGCCTACAGGTAAAGAAACGACATTCAATAGCCATAATTAATAATTTTCGTTGGTGTAAACTAAATAAAGTAAAGTAGTATTCAAATTTATAAATAGTCATATTAGATATTCTGCCCCTACAAAGTAAAAACTCAGTATGTGCATTTGTAAAGTATAGCAGATACTTCCATTAAACGTAAGATTTCACTTCAAAAAATTCCCATGCAAAAAGTTGTTTGTATATACCGTACGGTATATCTTTGACATACATGTAGATACTGCAATAAGTTATCACAGAGTGTAGGTCGTTTGCTTATTTCTGTAGGATTTCTCCAAGGGAAAAAGAAGTAGCTTGTAGTTTATCTGCAATGTACATACTGCGTTTTGACTTTGTTGGGCAGCATTTTCCTTCAATACTGTATGTCCCCCCAAATTGCATATTAGTATTCACATT
Source organism: Ophiothrix spiculata (assembly GCA_000969725.1). Taxonomy (NCBI): domain Eukaryota; kingdom Metazoa; phylum Echinodermata; class Ophiuroidea; order Amphilepidida; family Ophiotrichidae; genus Ophiothrix; species Ophiothrix spiculata. The sequence goes on from JXSR01S009119.1 coordinate 28,632, forward strand.
TTCCTCAAATTCTAATTCGAGGTATGATCTCAACACCCTAGGCTATGAAAAGCCGTTAAAAGTGGAAATGATTGACCTGCATAAGTGGAAGGAAGACATTATTCCTTCGTTTTTCTTTATGTCTGTAGGAATTTTATTACAGAATTATATAATTTGAATTTGTTCAAATTGTCAATTCCAAATTTCAGTTAGTATTAATATTTTTCCATTAGCAGTGAATTCTGTGCTCTAATTAGCGATTTTGATGTGACCTGGATATCGATATTTCCGACGCTGGGATTGCACTAACCCTTGTCTTACCAACGTATTTTTTGTAACGTTTGTTATCATGCCCTATGAAATTAAAATTGGGGCGCTAAAAGTTGCTTTGCCTTATACCATAGTATAGGGTAAGGTCTCCTCTATCTATTGATACCAAAATCATGAAAATCGGCTAGAGCGTTACGTAATTATGACGTCATAAGTACTTCCGAGTCGGAAAATTCGCGATTTTGTGCAAAAATGGCCACCAAATCGAAATTTTGCCGCACAAATTCTGAATATCGTAATTTTACCGGGTGTTTTGCTTATAAGGAAGGGAAATTGTGTTTCTAATATGTTCTGTAAGTTTTAGGTGAATACCATGTAGATATTTTTCAAAATGGCGGCTTAAAATTTTCTCAGGTGGCAACCACCCCCTACCTTCCGACTTTGACGAGGCACCCTGATCCCCCTGAATATGGTACCTGTATACGATGTCCCCCCCGCTAAAATGACCGCAAAGGATAAACTTACAATTACTCAAAACTCCTAGGTCATATTTGTTTGCGTTTTTATGCGACAGGGAATTATCTGCTTGGTAAGACAAGGGTTAATTAACAGGGTTAAAACATTCAATATAATTGTCACTTGAAATTGGTTTCAGAGTTACAACAAACATGTTGTGCTGTTAACACAGTTTAGATTTAAATTGGCGCCATAAAGATGTTTAAAACGATCGCCAAAATTCATTTTTGCTATATTTTAAATGTGTAAAATTTTATTGCACGCTTTCTAGGTTAGGGCCTAACAGATTTTAAAGCCCTGTTTGGTGTTATTTATTGGTGTTGTTATCTTTTTGCTCCCATACTGGTTCGTATTGGTAGAGTTGTTTTTGATGCGTCCATTGGAACAGAGACCAACTGTGATTTATTTGTGCTGATAACAAATCCAAAATAAGTAAAACATACGTTACCGTACTTGTTTTTGAGATACGGTACCATCATCTCAAAAAGTACATGTTTTCCCCAAACTTCACATGATTTACCACACAAGGGGAAAACTCCAAAAATTAATATTGTATGTGCTTCTGAAATAGCAGAATGATGCTCCATAGAATTTAGTTGATTTTCATGTAATTCAGCTTTTTAGCGTATTTCAAAATGCTGAAATAATAAAGGGGGATATTATGGAAACCGCATTTTCATATAATATGATTACTTTGATGGCACATCTACTTCTTGCATAATTGCCCATGTACATATGCAGCGAAAGTTAACCAAAACCCGAACCAAAAGCGTGAGTAAAGTGCGCGTTCAGTGTGTATTGAAAATTGCGTACGCGAAACCATGTCAAACATTTTTTTTAATTTTTACTTAAATAAATCGTTTTCCCGCAGTAAGCAACTGAAAACCTCTTACTAATCATGCTAATAGCGGTTGCATTTGACAATGAAACTTTGCATACTGCTAACACTTGAATGAATAATGAATAAATCTCGGTATGTTTGAAAAAATGGGGATGATGTTGACGTTTGAACTGATCTAATACCCGTTTAAAACATACAAGTTGACTTATAATATATTTGAAGATTTTACATATAAAATTTAAACAAGATTACGTGGCACTTATAGATAAGATCTTTTAATTAGTTATTTATTTCATAGGTTAAAAATCACAATTTGCTTACCCGTGGAAGTAGATGTGAATATCAGCATAAGAAACAAGGCGACAGTGAGCACTATTTGTAATACATAGCACGTGCTTTTACAAATCCTTGAGTTTTCCATGATGTTAGAGGAGAGGTCCGGTTTCTAGAAGCAAAATTTCACTCCAAGTAATAATAAATATAGCCACTGAATATAGCGTCCTGTTGTTGTATAGTTCCAACTTTTGTTACGTGTCGAAAATTTGATCTATTTTATACTGATTATAATACAATGTTGGTTCATTGAAAATACATTTGTAACGAGGTATCTGGAGTCTTGTAAAATTGTTACACAGTACATTTGCGATGTATGTTTTTTCTTCTGTAAAATATGTCCAGGTATTATAGAAGAACTAATAACTGAATCGAGTGATTGCACACCAACAAATATTATGCAATATTTCTTTCCGCGTTGTGAGACAAAATCTAACAGAGTGATGACTGAAACGAAAAACGTCACATTAATTACATAAAATACTCGACAATGATTTCTAGGAAATTGTCCCCAATCCAACAACTTCTAAATAGCTGCGGAAGTCTGACAAGTCTGGAAAACATGAACAAGAAGGCAATGATCATTCAGAAAACGAGAGGTTTTTTTATGATAAAAGCAAAAACATTTTAAGAACAAGCGAAATGTTCAATCTAAGACAACAAATTGACAGCTTTCCACGATGCAGTAAAACACACATTTGAATTGACTGATATAAAACAAGTATTGTGCCAAGTCTTAGCATTCCGGTTACTCAACTTTTACCTCAGCAATCATGTTACACATCTCTAATTGAGTCTTGAACGTGAGTGAGTGATGTGCGCCCAAATTCAAACTAGGAAACAATGCACACATTACCATCATGGTCACGTGTTTTACTGAAGTAGCTATATATCATCAAGGTACAATAAAGCGTATTGAGAATAAATTGTTATAGTAAAAGACAGGTTGCAGAAGCGTATCAACAGGTCATCCTCGCAGACGTGTTAACACGTATATGGCATTCCGAAGTCATGTTAATCCAGGTTAATAAACTACTGCGGACGTGTTTGAATGTTACTGTTGAGATGTTATTTGCACATTTACAATGTGATTTGAATGCATTAAATTCTAACAAATAAGGTAGTTTTTTTTGTCAGAAAATCTCTTATTGATTTATGACAATTTAGTGATTTGTAAATCAAACACAGGTCGTTTTGATTGGCAAATAGTGTTTTTAATACAGATCATCAACCTAGTTCATGTTTCAAGTAAAGTAGTACCAAATACTTTTCACTGGATTGAATTGTGATAACTGAATTCAATTTTACGACCATATGTAGGTTTATTCTTTTACAAGATCATAGGCCGAATTCATAAAAGTAGCAATAATTATTGTTATACTAGAAAAGGGGAATAGAAATAAGAATTGCTGGAAAGATAAATATCTAGATGTAGCAATTGCTTGAAACCCTATTCATAACCTTCTTTTTGTCTAACACATGCAATTGAATACACCAGTGTAAGAAAACCACAACTCCAATAGCTCCCTTCTGTTAATTATACTTTTAAAATATAAATGCATACAAATCTATAACAATGCTTTTACATCACTAAAAAGCATTTCCATAGTGTCATATTTGACCTTGTAGTTGACTTTTTAGATATTGTTAGATAATTGTTTTAGTACATAGTTGCTATATTTAAACATCCAGTACAAGAAAACCCCAACCCCATGAGCTCCCCTCTGCAACTTTATACTAGAAACGATTATAATTCTGATCATAATTCATGAATAGGTCAGAAAAGTGTAACATACCATTAAATGAGAACAACATCACAAAGTTGAATATATTTCAACACTTGATTAAATTTGCACATTTTAAGTGCATAAAAGTATATAGTATTGAAAAGGTTATATTATTAAAGGATACCTAATACGCAAATATTATATAGGATGTAACCTGAAAAAAAATGTGTGTTGATTTCACTCTCTTCATACACCTCGTTCAAAGTCCATGACTCGCATGTGGTCGTCAAAAAGGACCTGCAATGGATAATGATAAAACATAGGCTCTCAATAAAAAAAAAACATTAGGCCTTTTCAAATTGTGAGTTTACGAATTGTTAAGAAATTACAATGTAGTTTCTCAGGTTTTGTAAAATTACATACGTCGTCATATTTCATGACTATACCATCGACCCAGAGGACTTGGAGATGATCTGGTTTTCCGTAACACTACACTCAAGGAAAGTACTGTGATGTCATCAATTACCACGACACCACAATACTACCAATGCTCTCTACTTTCAACATGTTCAACGCACATTCAGTTATCATGTGTGTGGTTATCCTGATTGGTGACTTTATGTTAATGTCCATCGTAAGGAATGGCTTGGCAGCCGCACAACTGATACTGCCGGACGTCTGACTGTTGAGATGTGCAACACACTTGGGCTGACACAGCTTGTGCATGAGCCAACAAGAGAAGATCAAATACTGGGCTTGGTAATGACAGATCTCAATGCCACCTGTAAGGCTTTTCCTAGGGTTGGAACAACCCTGTTCCGATGAAGCTGGATGTGCCCCTAAACAGGGACAAACCCTACCAACGAAAAGTTTGGCAGTATGACAAGGCCGACTTCTGGGAGATGAGAGGTTTTCTTGCTTCTGCAGACTGGTCCTTAGTCCTTCAAACAGAAGATCCAGAAGAAGCATGTTGTAATATCTCAACCATAATCTCTGATGCCATGGAAACGCCGCCTGTTCAGGAAACTTAAAAGGAACAACACAAATGACAACAAGGCAAAAATAACAGAAGCCAGAAAAGAATACAATCTTGCTGAACAGAAAGCCAGAAAGGAGTATAACAACAAACTGAAAAAGGGTTTCTCAGATGGTAGCCTTAGCAGCAAGAAGTGGTGGAACACTGTTAACCTCTTGCCTGGTAAATCAATTAGAACCGACATCCCAGTGCTAAAAGACCAAAATCATGTCTACGCCTCAGAAGATCTGCCGCAAAGTGTCAACTTAACAGTGAAGACGAACCTGCTCCAGACTGTTCATCCTCAACAACCTGCAGTATCGAAATGATTACCGTCAAAGCCAAATACGTAAAGAGACTCTTGCGGAACCTACAAGTGGATAAAGCCACTGGCCCTGACAACATCCCGGCCAGTGTTTTGAAGGAGTGTAGTACTTGCCAGACTGCTCTCCATGCTGTTTCAGCTTTGCTTTAACTAGGAAGTCTTCCCAAGCCAATGGAAGACAGCCAGTGTCATACCAATTCACTCGAAGTCAAATCCAACTATGTACCGGCCTACTTCGCTGCTCAGCATCATCAGCAAAGTCATGGAGGCTGCCATTAACAATCAGCTCCAGAGGTACCTCCTGGGAAATGGTCTACTTTCAGACCGTCATTTTGGATCCAGACCACATCACAGCACGGCTGATATTCTAACCATCCTCACCCAGCAGTGGTCCAACTCTTTGGATAGAGGGAATGAAGTGTGCCTGATTGCCCTGGGCATCAAAGGCGCTTTTGATAAGGTCTGGCACAATGACCTTTACTCCAAACTCATTAGAAAAGGAGTGTGTGGAAAGCTGCTAATCTGGATTAGATCCTTCAAAGTGGTCTTATCTGGCCAGTCTTCCGGAACCTTATCAATCAATGCTTCAGTTCCTCAGGGATCAATTCTAGGCCCTCTCTTATTCGCAGTTTTCATAGACGATTTGAATGAGGAGTGTGAAAATCAGCTTTATCTATATGCAGATGATTGAACTCTGTTCTGCGAGATGAAATCAGCTGACGACCCTATGGTCATTACAACCAGCTTAAATAAAGATTTGGAGAGGATGAGAATCTGGGCTGAGAGGTGGAAGGTTACATTTGAACCATCAAAGTGTAAGGCTATGACAATGAAAAGAGCTCCTACTGTAATTGGCAGATATTATACGTACTGCTGCTCCAAATGCGCCCTTTACAAAAAAAAAGAGTTCAAAGTGATATAATACGTCAGACGCGATATGCGCATTACAGCCGTATTTAAAACACTGATGCCATCTTAAAATAGAAATAATTAGCTATAGGATAACTACAAGTCGGTTACTCACATTTCAACGTGACATACATATTAAAAGTCGTCCTAATTGGGCGACATTTTTAAATGAACAATATGATACACTGAGCTTCCAAGAAATCACTTTGTATCCATTGATTACGATAAATACAACAAAGCTATTACCGCTATGACTAGACGCCCAGTAAATTCATGTACCACACCAGATATACCAAAATACTTGAAACTTGCAAACTAAGGATAAAATAAGTGTCCTAGTATTTTTTTCTATTGTCTGACACCAGTAAAAGTAAAAAAAATCGGAAAGTTAACATGTTAAAGATATGCACAGATTTTTCAATTCTATATACCATGTATACTGGGTTATATAAACAGATATACTGGGTGAAATGAAAAATTCATTTCTCACTTCGCTTAAACCAATTTTGTCAAACATTTTCATATTTTAATAGCATGATTGACGCATTTCTCGATTGATGATGTAAAAATTGCATACTTTAATGTGTTGTATGTTTGCAGCAGGTTAATCATTTTGAACTTCAACAATACGAGTCTTTTTGGAGTTTTGGAGCAAAATATCCCAATAAGAATATTTGACCAAATCGATTGCGTCAATTTAAAGCCATTGTTCCAGAGTTCAATAGCCGTAAATAAAACACACGTGAACCTGAGTTAAATGCCCTGGTTTGTGGACTCTATATCCAAGTGATGCAGAGAGGTGAAGTGGCGTCCAGACTGATGAAGCCAGATGAAAACCACTTAAACCGTTAAGGCAAATGTGTTTTTCAAACGTTAAGTAGCATAGCAATACAGTGGAGTGGAAACGGAACTCGTGTAAGATAGACACTGCGACTGACTGACGGCCATATACTTACTGTCATGAGGCGAGTATGACAAACTCTTAGAGTATACAAGAAACAATTCCCAAAACATTTATGAGTATTCAAACGATACACTAATGTTATTATAGTTATTATATAATCAATTTGCAAATATTCTAGTTTCTAGCTACAGGTTACTTATAAATCAAATCAAACCAAATTTATTGGAATTACACTTTTGATACAGTGGCACTGTATCTTATAGTCATGATAGTGGTGCGTCAAACATAATACAAACTATAATAAGTATAGAATTAATGTAAATTTACCAGTGGATTGGATCCGCATTGACTCCGGACACGGCAGTGATAAGTGGTGTCGAATCAACACGCAATGGTGTGTGTAAAATCAAATTAACATCAAGTGATATCAAGTAGGAAAGTAACACTCAATAAGTGTCAAATTAACACCAACATACATTGTCAAAATACCACATAGTGTGGTGTTATTATTATTTAACACCAGACGGGTGTAAATTAACCACTGGGTCAAATGAACTAAAATCAGGATTTATAAAGAAATTAGCCAGATTCACAGAAACGTGAGACCTAAATCAAAGTTTTTCTTTTCTTTTTTTCTTCTGGAAATGTAAAACAAACAAAATGTTTTGTTATAACATTAATTTTGTTAAGTCTTGAAACCATGATCCGTAGTTAAATTAATGAAGTTTTTAATTCGTGTCTCAAATCTTAAATATGAATACAAGTCGCCGAAACAACAATGTTTTATGCGTGCATAAGAAACAACAACAACAGCAACAAAACAACAACTACTAAAGTCTAAACGACTTTTGAACAGCCTGAGTATTTTATAATTGGCTGTTAAGCGGTCTTGAGTACTGGCTGTAACAAAACAAACGTTTTGTTCAAATGCTGTATAATTCAAATGATACATGACAATCTTCGTATACACTAGTAAAAACTTGTTTTGAATTCTACCTGTTGAAGTTGACTTCATGCACGTTACCCTGGCGATTCAACTAACATTGACATGATCAAATACGATTTTTTTGAAATCGACTTAAACATGTTAAACAGCCTTTAAACATTACGACTTTTGCCTTTTAATGCGGTATCCATGGAACCCAGAAAGTAACCTTTTGATTGATTTTGTATTCATTTATTTCAGATGATTCATTAGTTCAGGGTGCCCTGGGCACAGCATTGTTTCATTGTTTTATGATGGGTTACTTCTTATCATCAATTAATCCTTTTTTCATTCTTATAAAATCGTAATTATTCACGAGCTAGACTAATTCATATGTCTGTGCCATTATTGTACTTATTATTTCAATCAAATGCTGCTTCGGGGATTCTTGGTGCAATTATGATTTTGGATCCGGGCTTTTTGCAAGGTTGTTATTTAGTATTCTAGATTAATATCTAGGACCCATCATTTTAATCCTCATAATATACCCTGATTGTCTATCACAAATAGGCTTCGAGGGTTATAATTTCACATAGCGAATTGTCAATAAGGTTAATGAATTCAACGGGTTATGATATCTGTTCTTATGCCTTTATATTGTAATATATGACGCGTCAAAAAGTACAACTTTTCGGTAAACCCGATTCTGAGCTACGACCGTCTGAAGTTGAAAATGGGTGAAAAATGGTCGGGAGGTCGATATTAGATATCGTAAAAAGTGCAGTCCTTGGAGTATATATATACCCTTTCTCAGAGTTGTTTTTCCTTTCAGATCGTGCCGTGTACGCCACTCTTAACGCGCGCGCCAACAGCGTGAGCGTTAGCAATCAAATTCAACAAATCACGCACTGCAAATACGTGCGTAAGTAAGTGCATCCGTACGCAGAAGTGCCTAACAACAAGCGTTGGCAAGAAAAAAACCCGCGAACGGGGGAAAAGGTACTCTGGGATAAACTATAGTTTATATTTTCAATGAATGAACTTGTTTTCTGAAAATACACGCTAAATGTGAAATAATAAGTTGTTTTCCAGATTTCGCTGAAAACGTCCGATGGATCGTCACTTGAGTACCAAATATGATCAATTAGTACGACAAATATCAGCGCATCCCGATATTTTCGCTTGGTTAATTTGGTATCGCCGTCCTTCTTACAGTCTCAAAAGCTTATGTGCCAAATTTGGTGTCAATCAGGCAAGTGAAAGTGTTCTTTAATATGGTGTTTTGGAAAGGGTCATTTGAAAACCAGCAATATCTTGATTGTCATGATTTTCAAACGCGTTTGTCTCAGAAGTGTGTTTTTCAAATCCGTCTATGTCGTCATTTTTGTTTTGTCATACTACTATACATCGGTAACAGAATATCTGATACCTTTCATTTTGGTATCGTGTTATAGCTGATTAAACACGTTTTCCAGTCACACCAAAAACTCAATTTTGATTTTTGGACCCAACATGTACCTTTTTATGTAACAAAAATACTTTGATGTAACGCATCACATATTTGTTTTGTATCATTGTTTCTGATTAGAGGCAACGACATACAATATCTGACAAGATCATCTTTCGCAAAGAGATGCGGCTATCAAGTCAGTCAAGCGCTGTTCCTTGCTTACGCCCTAATTTGCGGCAAAATGTAAGATGCGTATTGCGTTGTAGTCAAGTAATAGTAGCGCGATGCTGAACGCTGAGCTGGGTCACTTCGCACTCGCGCAGCGTTGGTCCAGACATGGCGCCCGCGTGGCGCAATCTCCTAACTTAGCCGAATTTTTAGGGTGCAAATAGACAAGTTTCCTATATGGACTTTTATTAATCTATGGTGTGTATAATATGGACCAGTTGCCGCAGTATAAACCTAGACTAAAATATAATTAATTTCAAGGCGAATGGTAATCATGAAGTTGATTGTAATGCTTAAGCTGAATTCAGACTCGACGCAAACGCAAACGCACGACGCACCGAGCATGTGCAGTAAGAGATTTGAGGAGTTCCGATCAATCGATATCAAAACGCAACACCGAATGCGGCACCGCAAACCGAGTTGAGGAAAGCTCAACTTTCCATTGCGTTTTCATGTCATCGGCTGTCGCAGTCCGTTTGAGTTTTGAATGTGAATTCATTTGCGGTGCCGTTTGCGGTGAAAATTGCATTTTGAGTATGAATTCAGCTTTAGGGTTTATTCAGAGTTTTGTCGATATGCATCGTTCGATGCCCATCGACGCCCAGTCTTTACACGCGCTATGCACAAGGAGTAGCGCGTGTACTGTTATCAAACAGCCATCCATGGTACCTCGGGCTTAGCAAACACAATAGGATGAAGCATTCACAAAAGTTCGTGATACTAGAAATGAACTCTCTATGACCTATGCACATTTTAGCCTTTACATACAATGCAGCAGCTATGGAACGTGATTTGTGGATTGATTATTCACGGCACGCACTTGATCTGACGTTAGAAAGTCTGACACTATTGATAGACAGTCATTGAGAGACAAACAATAAACATGTTAAATGTGATGATAGGTAGACAGTAGATCAACAAACACGAGGAGAAATAACTCTATACATTTACATCTCTCATCAATATCAAACATAAATGCGGCGCCTCTAAGATCACTAGAAAACTAGGTTACACATCTTAACAAACTCTGTAGTAAGGTTGAGTTCTAGGTTGAGCCAAATAATATATCTTTATTGATGTCAATGAATTCAACAAGTGGTTGTAGAATTATTGTACTGAATGTATTTATTTGTTAATATTTTTAATGTGTATCAAAAGGACAAGCCATTGACATTTGCAAATGTTTCGATGACTTTTTGTTCATTGTGTTTTAGATTTTGACACTATCACACACTGAATTCATGCATAGATTATTTACACACTTTGTGTTAAGGTGGCTTAGTACAGATGCGTTGTCGGACACGAGTGAGCTGATATCAGCGGTGTTGGACACAATTTCAAAGTATTTATCCCGGGCTTTTAGCGTACTTTCTGGCGTACTGTATCTTGCGCTTTAATATAACGCGATCTTACGCGTGCGTCATTTTTATATTCACGCATAAGACCATGCGCGTTACTCCTGATGACGCGGGGCTCAAAGCGCACAGTGCTTAAGATGTTACTCATTGCCAATTGAGTAAATTGTCAACTTTTGCTTGATTTTGCTTAATATCTCAAAAAGTAAGTCGGTGACTATATTTTTTTATTAAGTCTTTTTAAAGAACTATATAAGGACCAAAACATATGTGAAAAAGAGATAACAAAATAGAGCCGTTTTTTAATTATAAGTGTTTTTGTCCGATTTATTTTTATTTTACCATAGACGTCAATGGTAAAAAGTGGTAAAACATAGTGTTTTTGAAATGGATTTTTCTCAAAAACCAAGTTGGTGACCCCCATTTTATATTTCAGAAATGTGATCAGCACATATGAAAACACCATATATCAAAAAATAAGAAAAATAAATAGAGGAATTTTATGTGTGCTAAGCCACCTTAAGTACAAGTACGCGTTGAAACAGTTGGTAACTTTTGCGCATTCATTAATCTCGGCTAGTTGCGTAACTTGCGTCGTTCAATTCCATGTACGCGTACGCGTAACATGCTTGCGCTTGTATGGCAAGTTTCATTTTAAAGGAAAGGTAAAACCATATTGGTAAAACTAAATTACAATGATTATACTTTGATCAACACCAAATAGGCGGGCCACTTCACATCGTGAATTGATACAGATAAGCGCGTGCGTAGCTGGACACAGCACAACTGCGGGAGACGCAGCGCGCGTTGCACGTGTGACTCGCGCATCATTATCTACGGCACGCGTGTAACAGGGATTATGTTTACTTGCGGATGAAGAAAAGCCTAATAATTCCCGCCTATTTAGTGTTGATCAAAGTATAACATGGGCGTTGGATGGTTATATTTTCTCTGATTTATAGAAACAACAAACACATTTTTAAATAATTATGCCGTTTGATTTCTTTGCAATTTTATTCTAATCATTGTCGTGTTTGAATTAGATTAATAACTGCTCTTTACTTGGTGCTCGTGAAATTGTACAAAAATAATGGACCTTGTGCTGAAGTCGAAGTTGTCCACCCTACACTGAAAACATTATTTCATCAAACTTGATGAAAAAGTCGTCAAACAGGGGTTATAAATTAGTCATGCAAGTAAATTTCCCCTTATTCGTGATCGTCGCTTGACGATATTTGCGGAGGCATGAGAAATGAAAACAAAAGCAGGACAAATTAATTTAATAACTGTACGAATTACAATCTGTGGAGGACGAGTTTGAACGATTGACAATTGCACTTTTCATTAATTGACAAATGCATATCGTCATGAGCTAAGCTCAAGACGAATCAATGTACGCATAATCATCGCATGACAAACTATGTTGACAAACTTCTTTGAGCACGACTAACCATACCTGAGAGCTGACGAATTTGCATGACGCACAATATCGTATATATAACGGGTTTCCGTACCTTCAAGAACTGGCGTGGCGTTTTATTCTCGAGTCGATTGCACAGGAGGACAATTAGCGACAACACCTCTTTCGATTCGGATACCACAACTCTTTTAATTCCAGGTTAGGTCTGTGCCTAGCCTATCATCACATTCCGACCAGTACACTGAAAACATTATTTCGTCAAAC
>JXSR01S009119.1:62275-72855 GCA_000969725.1 Ophiothrix spiculata
TTTGCAATAATTACTTGGAGATAACCTCATTTTTTGACCTTTTGTCCAGTATTTGGTCATTTTGTAGTATTTTGGCGGCCATTTTGAAAAACGCCCTCATTCAGGTAGTCCGTTCAGGATTCGGGCTTTTTACCTCTGATATTCTTATTCCTCATAAAATTTCACTCTAGAAAAACTATGTGAGATAAACTTCGGCTCCGGGTGATACCTACAATCCTCGCAAAAAGTCTTGGAACTCCCGGGTTTATTTAAGCGTAAGTGTACCCCCGCTCCCCCATTCAATGTTGCGGCATTGGAAATCCGCGTGATTTCGGTGTCGCAACATTGAATGATGGGGAAGGGGGAAGGGAAAAGCAGCCTAATGTTAACAGCTCTTCAATTGACTTATTGATTTAGTTTTGCAGTTGTGTGCACTAAAGTGTTCCAACAACTTTTTGCGAGGATTGTAGCTCCATTTCAGCCTGTACTAAAAGGGGAGGGATGGGTTGGGTAGTGTTTCTTTGCGTTTCTTCCCTCGCCTTTCATCACTGCAGCCTAGCCTCGACTCGAGACTGACTTGGCCAGAGGCGGTAAAATATTTTCTTTCTTTTTTCTCTTTTCTATTATCTATTAAAGTTTCTTTTCAAATTTACTATATGGTATTTACTTTTAAAATGACCAACAGTTTTCATCCAATATTCAAGCCATAATTTTATACCAGATTGTGTTTAAAATTACCCTGATACCATTCAAGACTAACCACTATTAAAAATCCTGTTTTATATTACTTCCTGGCTCTTCTAAATTTTATCTTATCCTCCCTATGACTTTTTAGTGGTAACCAGAAAGAATTGGAATATAAACAGGGAATTTCTATATAATATTAATTATCATAGAAAAAGGAATGATATCAGGGTAGTTTTTAAACCCAATATTATTATGGCTTGCAAGGGACGTCTGCCATGTTTCCAGAGGTGTTTGGTCATGAATGTTTAAGATTTATTTAGCTGTACTTCACTGGACTAGTGCTAATATAAATCCAGTGTTTTAAGGTGTTGCTTGTAAAAGTTCTTTTTTTGTAGTTTTAAAAATAGGAAAAAAGAATAAAAGAAGTAGAAAAACAAAGAAGAAAAAGAAATATGGCCATATTTTATTATCTCCAAACCCATAAAGTAGACATATCAAAAGATTAAAGAAAAGGGCCATATTTTTACCATCCCAGACCTGTCAGCCTTGAATCAAGACTAACTGCAGCCCGGGTTCGATTCCCGGTCATACCTAGGCTGTACGTGAATTTGGATGTCGATCCATACTTGTCCTCGCTCTCCTGCAATTAAAATGGACAATTCTTGCCAATATTCTGTCTTTCACACCATGGAAGTGCCCCTGGAATTTAATGCATATGCACTATTGGGATAGCCTGGCTTTCAGCTGAATGTTTTAAGGGGCCGCTTCAAAACGCCAGTTGTTTGCCGGTTCTGGGTGGTTGGCTATTGTTTATTCTGGTTGAACCGCCCAGAACCGGTAGACAACCGCCGGTTGAGTTTTTAAGCCACCCCTAAAGAAAATAAATAAATCATCAACCTCAGTGATTTTAAATAACCATATAATGGGAAATCTTTACAACATAACCCTGATCAAATTATTTGTTTTCATCAATTCAAAATTGAAAATGATATTTTTAAATATGTTTACCATTTTGGATAATTTTTGTTTCCCCAAACTACTACGTAAGACTTGTTTCCCCAAACTACTAATTAAGACTATGCAGGAGATTGCGCAATATTTAAAAATACTGGTTCTCGGAACCACGCGATCCCCCTGGCCGATGCGATCCCAAACAAGATGTATCGCGAAACCAGTAGTCTGTGTTAACGGCAGCCTACTTCATTGACCGCCTACTTCGTTAATCGCCTACTTTGTTGATCGCCTACTTCATCATCCATCATAATGGAAAAACTCTTTGAAACCTTATCCTTTGAAATTGGACAAAGTCGAAAATTTGACCTTTCTTGTTACCTTTGACCCCAAGGGTAAGGTTTGACGTCGGGGTCGGGGTCACTATTGACACTTTTGATCACTGGTCCAAGACAGTCCATTTGACACCTTAACTTTAGAAATCGTTGAAAATTTGACCCCAAGGTTTGACCCCTATATGACCTTTGACCTCAAGAACCTTCACCTCACCTCAAGAACCTTCACCTCACCCCTAGTCCCCCACCCATTGATCATTGCTACAAAGTTTGATTTGAATTGAAGTAACGCTTTTCAAATGACAGTCAAATGAGGCCAAATTGACAATTTTGCCCTATTATTCAACTTGACCTCATATGACCTTTGACCTTAGTATGTGACCTTTGACCTCACCCACAAATGCAGGTTCCCATGCTGCACCAATGACCCAAGATTGGTCGAAATCCATTGAAGTATGAAGAAGTTAGAGGCAAATGTCAACCATTTTCACGACGACGCAGACATCCACTACTATGCCATAATCCCCCTTCTACTTTTCAAGCCAGGGGGATAAAAATTAGACCAAGAAGGCTTTTTTATACAGTTTTGTTTTATTACATTGAATTTTGATCAGCATTTCATCCATGTAGGCAAATGTTGTGGCTAAAGTCCTCTCAGTTATTATGCCTGTGGCATATCACACAATAAGGTCAAGGTAAAGGGGATGGCCTGTGTTTGCACAGGTCTGAGTCCCATCTCTCTTTCGAAGAGAGATAGGACTCCTACACCATGAGCCTGTTACCTTCCTAGCATTGAAAAATGCTGGTACCCACTTGACACCTGGGTGGAGAGGACAAATGAGGGTATCTTGCTAAAGTACACTCCATGCATCTCTCTATATCACACAATTCATGTTTCTAGTATACAGTCCTTGTACCGTATCTATCATAATCAGTTTAATGTCCCTAGTTTAGAGCAAACACTCACCGAATCAGTGTATAATATGCCATATTTGGCAATAGGCCATATTTCTTTTGTCGTTTCTTTTTTCACATGTTTTACTATCTGGATGGTGCTTGACATCCATGAACATATTAAAGGGGCAATTCATGATCCACTTTTCATCTCAAGGTCACCTCTATCAAAACCAAGTTTTTAGCTTATAATAATCCTTGACTGCAGGCATATATATATATTACAATATTACCAAACCCTTCTTTCAAATGAGCTTACATTTTTGCGAAAAGTGCAAAAATGTGTCATTTTCTAATCATTGTCGGGGTCCAAGACAATAATTACAGCACAGAAGCCTAAGGGGATCTTTAAAATGCTAAAAGCTCATAACTTTAAAACGAATGGATGGAATCAGGTGAAATTTTCAGCATACATTTAGGTTGTACTGATCTTTTTATTTAGCTAAAAAAGAGGTGAGGTTTTCTTTACATCAGAATCATGAATTGCAAGGTAGTCAGTATTATTGATACCAGGATGCAAAGAAAATTGTGTTGAATCGTAGTTGTCCTTTTGCGTCACATCTGGGAAAGTCTCATGATGCTTGGTTCATACGTATTTGTTCCATTTCTTTCTCTAAATTTTCCAACTCTTTTGCAAGATCCATCTCTGCTTCAGTTTCTGGTTGAGGTAAGTAATGCTCTGATTGTATTATATAATTGTCAAGATATGGTGATGTTACAGAGACCTCGGAAATCAAAGGACCTAAAAATTGAAAAAAGAAAAGAAAAAGAAAATGCTGTAATAGATGAAATGATAAAATCAAAATAATATTATCTGCCAAGTCCCCCTTTCAGGGTGAGTCATCATATATTTACATAAATTCAATTATGCAGGGACTGTCTTTTGAAAAATGCCAGACGAGCTGCAAATCACTCTCCTCCAGATTTTTAGGTGAATGGGTTGATTCAATTTGAGTTTGTTTAATATCGATCGATTATGGTAAGATCGGTGACAGATCAAAATCAGCAAAATCAGAGAACTCTGCCGATTCAACCAACCGATGCAGTACACCACAACTGCTTGAACAAATAGCTTGGAAGTCTCCATGAATCTGTTTATAACGCAAAATGTCTGCCTCATTTAAAGTTACCTTACTTTTAATACTACATGCAAGTTTCAGAAAGTTGAAAATTCGACAATATGATGCTTATTCACCTTTCTATAAATAACTCAGATTATCTTTTAATTCTGTACTATGCAACCACAAAATACTGGCCCAGACTTGTTTCACTCAGTCAATCTCCTACTCTGTTTTCACAAATTTTACACATTAATGCATCTAGTATATATCACATGCTTGGACAGATCTAACCTCACTTGAGGATATTGACAAGCAAAAAAAACCCACCAGATATCATCACCACTTCCTGATGATGCTTTGTGGCTTTGACATTATATAGCAAACAATTTTACATCAAATGTCTTGGGCTGTTTCACATGACTGATCACATGATAAACACTTACAATTTCAATATTACATCACAACCTAGGCTATTTATTATTGAAGTCATTAAATTTTCAACAAATCATGAAAGTTTTGAAAGCAACAAATACGTAGAGTAAGCCAGTGTATCACCTCGCATAGTATGCACAACTTTTCTTTTCACCCGATCGTCATGTCAAGCGACCAATCATACGTGCATTGCATTTTCGTTACCGATGCGTAGTCGCACATTCTCTCATCATACGCACCCTGCATATTTGATTTGTACGAAATTTAATGATTCCAATAATAGGAAATAGGACCCATGGCAATTTTGTAAAATGACATGTAATGTTGTGTAAAATCTGATTGCATTCAACAATTTCCGAAATTCTTTTTCTCTAAGGGAAGCTATTGAATTGGTCTTTTGAACATGAAAAAAGAATGTATCATTTTTAGATTTTGTGTAAAAAATCTCATAGCTGAGTACATGTCAGTTGGAATCACTCTGTAGACTTTTATTTTTATAAAAATCAAATTCTCATCTAACATAAAACTGTGCTGCATTGTATAAACAAAGACTTACCAAATTTGAGATCTTTACGCTTGCTCATGTCCATAATAATGTGTTGTAAATTTTCCTCTAATTGCTCATTGCTAAAATCCATCTGAAATGTTGATAACAAAGATTTAAAGAAACATAAAGACAAGGAAATATGGATATGGCAAATTCACAAAATAAAGTGTCCATTTAACCGCAAGTCCCAAACGCTTAAAAACTATCTAAATCCGAATACGTCATACAAAAATTTACTGTTTCTCCTGAGATTCGAACCCCGACCTCTCGCATTCCAATTCAATGTCTAGATAAGGCAAACCACCGAGTATCTGCCATGGCAGCACTTTCGCGCCCATTTGTATGCCCCGTCTATGACGTATTTGGACTTTCTTGATTTTTCCTTGTTGGATTTTGTTGGACTGAGGCGTGATACGGTTATGGCAGCATGCCTATGCATTTATAGACTTCCATAACCTAACTCCCAAACACTTAAAACTATCTAAGTCCGAATACATCATACAAAAAGTTCCTGTTTTCCCCTGGGATCCAAACCCCTGACCTATCGCATCCCGATCCAATGTTCAGCTATGGCAAGCCACCAAGTATGGCCTGCCATGGCAGCACTTTTGTGCCCATCTGGATCGCCTGTCTATGACATATTTGGACCTGCTGAAGGCTCAAATTTTGAGTTATGGGCTCCGACGTCTGTGACAGCACTGTTCTGTCCATTTTTACCAGAGTTTGTCCCATGTGAACATCAGCACCAAACTCTATTTTAAAGTTATGGGCAAGATAACATCAATGATGGCATTTGCCTGTCTAGCCTTATAAGAGTGGAACAAAATGTCTGATTATTATAAAATAGAGCATTATCCAATATCCGTAAGTTCTGAATTTCCTTATCGTAACATCACAGATTTCAACTTATTTTTGCGATATATCGGTACCCAAAGAGAAGCCAAGTTTGGTATCACATGATGCATGAAATTGCTGAAAATTGAACTAGGCCTAATGTTAAGAAATAAGATATAATTGACAAATCCCCAAGTAAATACTTGAATTCTCTTCATTTCAATATAAACAAAAAGGTGCCAAAAAATTTATGGCAAAACTAGTACTTCATTTGCATATAATTAAATTCCATAGACTCGCAGGCATTGTCAAAAAATCTTTTGTGCCCAACTATCCAAAAGATCAACACAAGTATTACTAATTGAACTTCTTGGCAGTACTGTTCTAGAATTCTATACATGATCATTATTTCTTCACTCCAGTGATTCGATACTGCATGGTATTACTGCTCACTATTCCTGTTTGCACTCCCTACAGTAAGAGTTGTTTGGCAAACGTATGGTTGGAATGGGCCAGCTAGGACAACAGATTGATTGATCAGCCTGAATTCCACATTTCTGTTATTGCACTTTTATAAATAGGGTATAGCCAAATAGAATATTTGTAGAGAAGATTTTCGTACCATTCGTGGAAGCTCCTTGCCAGCAACAGAATCATATCATGAATGCCTTCAACAACATTAGGCCAAAGAAAAAAAATAGTCTGTCTCAGCTTCCCGCGCGCATAGCTTTTAAAAATCAAAATTTAGCACATTTCTTTTTTTTTTTAGGTTTTTGAGAGATTTTCAGTTTTTTTCATCTTTCTTTCCTACTACTGAAAAAAAAAGTTAACTAAAAAAAAAAAAAAGCTGCGAAAAAAGAAATAGTGGCCGAAAAATGCAATAAAAAAAAATTAGGGGGTATTTCCACATCCGCGTTGCCTTTTTTTACTAAAAACAAAACAAAACAAAAACACATAGCGCTTAGGGTCAAGCTGAGACAGAGTTCTTTTTTTTTGGCCTTAGATATGTACTGAACGACTTATTGAGACAAGAGCTATGATGTGTTACAAGCTTCATGGAGACCATGTAGATGGAAGAGATAGACTTATGTGAGTTTTATCTAACAACATGATATGTTCAACAAACCCGAATGGCATTTTTATAGCCTTTTCAGGGTCAGCAGAAACAAAAAAAGGTATTCATATTATCAAAATAGATGACACTTGGACAGAAATGTTTTAGGCCATCAAATAAGTCAGCATATCTTTAGAGTGCCTTTATGAATCATCCCAATTCTTTTATTCTTGTAAACTTAAATATAACCATGATCTACTTAGATCGATATGAACATAAATTGCTAAAATATTTCTTGTTCCTCAAAATATGGCCCCAATTTCAAGTATTGGTATTTTTATGACTCACTTGGTAGAGGTTCAACCAACAGCAAATTTTTATCAGACTGGAGTCATAAAAGACGCAATAATTGATTAGGGCATCATATCTAAAGAACAGAAACAAATTGAACAAATTACAATTGTTTCAAAGTAGTTCATGGATTAAATTTCACAATAGTGAAAGAATTTGGGTGATTAATAGAGGCGTTCCAAAGATATTCTTATTTAAAAAGAATGCTTTAAAATCATTTCTGTCCAACTATTGAACATGTTGATCATGTGTCTCAAAAGGGAATGTGATGTCTTTCATTTGTTTTTCACTGTATCCTGTAAAAGCTTTGATGGCTTTTACAAGTGTCAAATGTTTGGTTTTGTTGAACATATCACGTTGTAAAACACAAAAGCTCTTCCACCTGTAAGGCCCAATAAAGCTTGATATACCTCAAAACCTCTTCACCATATGTCGTATGTCTCACTACTCTTGTGCATCTGATCTTGTTGAAGGCATTGGTGATTTCACAGTTGAGAAAGAGCTTTGAAGAATGGCTGGAAGGCTCTTGTCTGCATAGGATCTGGGGCCATATTAAAAAAAAACCTTACACTGAAGTGCAATGTTTACACTTAAGTGATTTCCTTAATAAGTGATTCCCTTAACTTTGAAGCTCAATTTCTGCTTTATTGCAGTGCGTCATTTTCGTTCTTTGCCACTGTTATTTTAAGTGCAAAAATCAATGCAAGTATAAATTGTAAAAAATATTTCCCAGGATTAAACTGACTCTCTTTAGTCACACTGGATGTGTTTTCTTGTATGAAAAAGATAATCTTGAGAAATATATGCTATATAATACCCATGTGACTTAAGGGCAACTCTTAAGGATGCTTCAAGGTCCCCTTAAAAGTTGCCCTTAAAATCATAAGAGTTAAGCGATTTTTTAAAATATTTGTTCATTTAAGTGTAACTCTAAGAGTTTATCTTAAAATCCAGCAGATTTAAGGGAAACTCTTAAAAAAGTTGCACTTAAGTGTGCTTTATGAATACGGCCCCTGGAATTCTGACTTGTCAATCAATCTTTTCTCTCGGCCCAATCCACCATATGATTGACAAACAACTCTCGCACGGCAGGCACATTGAACAGGAGAACCATCAACAGATCACTAGGGTACAGCAACAACAGTCATGTCTATAATTAGATGGGATTGCTTGCAATGAAGATCATCTGAATACTGGTAAACTGTTGCTTTCCTGATTTGAATGTTTGACGATTCATGTCATAGTTGGACAGAAATGAGTTTATGTCATTCGACTGAAAAGAGCATAACTCTTAAATTCCTTTACCAATCATCCCCATTCTTTCATCATTTTGAAGATAAATTAAGGGGTGTAAGCACCTTACTCAATTTTATGTTTTTGCAAGTTTATTTTGTACCATAACTTTTTAACAAAGTGCTTAAAGTTAATAAAAAAAAAATACATTTCCAGAAAGGAATTTTCACAAGGAACATGATGCTGATGTTGATTTTTGACAAAAACACATTTTTTGAGAAAATCACAAAAAACACATTTTTTGAGAAAATCACAAAAAACACATTTTTTGGCCATTTGGGCTTCCGGAAAAGCTAAAAATAACATTTCTTTTTAAAATGACCTTTGAATGGAAAGTTAAATTTAAAAAACCCACTCGGATGTTGCGTCATTTTAATTTGTTAGGATTTTGGCCAATTGTTTTATTTTCATGCCAAAAATCACTTTTTTCCATTTTTGTTCATTTTTTGACCTTATTTGGCATGAAAATCAAAAAATTGGCCAAAATCCTAAAAAGTAAAATTGATGCAACATTCGAGTGATGTTTTTGTTCCCATTCCGAAGTCATTTAAAAAAAAAATATTTTTAGCTTGTCCGGAAGCCCAAATGTCCAAAAAATGTGTTATTTGTGATTTTCTCAAAAAATGTGATTTTAGGTCAAAAATCAACATCAGCATCATGTTCCTTGTGAAAATTCATTTCTGGAAATGTATACTTTTATTGACGTTAAGCACTTTGTTAAAAAGTTATGGTACAAAATAAACTTGCAAAAATGTAAAATTGAGTAAGGTGCTTACACCCCTTAATGATCTACTTGGAAATGAACACTATTTGTTAAACAATTTTCTTGTTCTTTATCTCTTCCACTCTGGATTTTTTTTTCACAAAACGCTCTCTTTGGACAGAAAGCTGCTCAAAGCATCATATGGTTTTCACTCATAATAGTTGTAGAGCGCCAGCCTTATTTTATTTATTTTTTATCAGAATTGTTGATGGCGGTAGATACCTATTTGTATCAGGTGGTTACAGGTTGAGTTCCGATTTTCTTTGCTTTTTATTTTTTTTTACAGATATTTTTATAGTTACAGCGGAATTTAATTCCGTCCAATCACGCACATTTTCTGCAGCAGTAAGTGGATTGCCGGATTGAAAGAGTTTAATTAAATATGGTGTCCATTTCAAATATTGCGTTTTTTTATGACTCACTCAGCATACAGGCATCACACTAGCAAGTGTGCGTCATAGCCCTCAGATAATATTAATAAGATGACTAAGAAAATGCAGGATGCCGGTCACATTTATTTACAATGCGGCCCTGCACACTGGATCTTCATTTACATTGTCTGAGAAATTATTGCACTGAGTTTAGTAGCAGTTCTCACTACTTCATCATTGGGCTGATAGTGTTTGAATCTGCTGTCCAGCTCTTAAGCAAGACTTTTAAATAAAAAATCTCCTCAGTCAAGTATAATGTTGTAGGCATAGCATGACCAAGAAAAACGTGGAATAGCGTGATAAAGAAGAACGTGAATTAGAGTCTTTATGAGGATTGAAGGGTGAATCAGGTGATAACATTTAGGGCATCAAAAACAGTCATTTTCAAGAAATAGGGTACTTTTTCGAACCCTAGTGTAAAATGGTATTGGTAAAATCCCCATTTAGGATGTGAATAGGGGAAAAGAGTATATTTTGGCAAAAAAATCACCCTTTAGGGGGTGTTTTGAAAAACTGTGGTAACGCTATGTCTACAGCATTATACTTAACTGCCCCAATACCCCCCCCCCACCCCGGCTCTTGACCAAGGTGTCAAGGTACCAGCAATCTTGCTGGATTGCTGGCAAGGTAAGACGCTGGTAACAATCTCCAACCCCCCAAAAAATATAAATGTTGAGTCTGTCCCAATCACTTCAACAAAGAGACAAATACTCCAACCTTTGCCAATACAAATCGACCCCTTTTTTTTATATCTTTACCACACTAACCTTCCCTAGAGATGTTGTACATGTAAAATGATCTCCCTCCTCATCGTATTTACATTCATACGGCATCCCATTCTTGAAAAGTGTCACTGCATCTTCAATATTCCGCTGAATACTTCCTACAAATTTCATAAAGAATTTTGA
>JXSR01S009121.1:18088-32577 GCA_000969725.1 Ophiothrix spiculata
ATGCTATACATGTTCATGATGTGAAAGAAACCTGACATTAAAACACAGTTGTGAAGCATTAAGAAATCCAAGTAAACGAAGCTTGAGACATCAGTTGAAGTTCTAATAGAACAACATAGTGAAAATAGTGAAAAGAAATTCCAGTTGATACCAGTTCAACTGGTTTGTTCTAAAATCCCAGTTGAACTTTTAACAAAGATTCACAGTTGGAAAACCAGTTGAACTGGTTTCAACTGATTTTTCATCATCCCAGTTGGAAGTGTTCCATTTTCCGTGACGGAAATTCTACAACCAGTTGGAAAACCAGTTGAACTGGGTTTCAGAGAGAAACCAGTTCAACTGGGATCAACTGGAATTTTGACCTGGGACGGGATGAATCACGGGAGCAGAGAACATCACGGCATGTGATCAGAAATGCAAGATGATATACAGAATAAGAACATCAAAAAACTATATACGGGAAAATCATGCTATTTTTTCCAGAGACGTTAAGTCTCTGTTATTAACGTCTCTGATTTTTTCTGTATTCAAGTACGGGATCCAGGGGGGAGTCAGGTTCAGGTTCCGGGAAAATTAACTGACAAAGAAAACGGGGAACTTACGGCAGGATTATCACGATGATACGGGGTGATTCACGAGAGCAGAGAGCATCACGGGGAAAATGTGATCAGAAATGCATGCAGGATGATATCCAGAATGAGAACATCAAAAAAAAATATACGGGGAAATTAAACTATTTTGTGTATTCACGTATGGGATTGGGGGACCCAGATATAAGACTATACAGGAAAATTAATCTCAAAATCCAAATGGCGGTGCGGGGGGGTTAAGCCAGGTGATAAGTCTAAGTTAAAATTAAACTCAAAATTCAATGATCGGGGTGGGGGCAGGTTTAAGCCTACGGGAAAACCAAACTAAACGATAAAATAAATTGAACATTTAGGTATGACAAAAGGTTAATAAGTTCAAAATAGTATGGTCTAATCATCTAGCGGGGACCCGCGCAAAGCGCGGGCATCCCGCTAGTAAATGCAATTTACTTAAATATCTGCTGTGGTTTTTATGATATATTGAAGCAACAAGTGGGATAAGCTACAGACTTGATTTTCATTTCAAAAAATATTATCAAAAATGAAACTTTTTACTGTCTCGTTATCTCTTATTACAGAAACCTTTCATATTTCGTGTGGGTACATGCTATCGTTCTGAAAAGGCTAAAGAAGATGCCACTATTGTTACTAAGTTACGGGAAGCTGGAGCAATGATAATAGGGATCAGCAATATGCATGAATTAGGCATGGGCACAACAGGCAATAATGTCAGTCGGTAAGTTGGCATTATTTTGTTGTTATTTAGTAGTGTACAATTTTTCCTTTTATTCCTAATTATTTGATTGATTCATTTATTCATTCAGACTTAATTTGAAATTATACAATGAGAAACAACAAAATGTTATTCTTTTTCCAGGCTCATGTCCATAAAAACATTTTCTAAATTGATTGTAGATTATTCTTGGACTCTTGTCATTGAAAATATAAGATACTTTTTTCGGGGTCTTTGACTGCAGAGATGTAGTATTCAGTATTGTGGCAAAACGAAACGAAGATCAAGGAGACTTTGGAAATACGGACCAAAAACTAACTCTCAATAGAGACAACCTGCCTGCCATCTATAACATTCTGCTGTCACATGACCATCGGATGGTCATATGACTAGTAGGATTCCACCACAATGATGAATGAAGAGGTCAAAACAACCACACAACCTACATTGCTCCAATCAACACACTCTGAAAAAGTATGTATTTATAAATATTGTTAAACCAGAAATAAATAATACAGATCATTTTTGTTTATTAATTATTGTTTATTCCTCAGTATTTTTTCTAAAGACCAAGGGTTCTGCGGGGCTCTTACCAGTCAGAACTATAATAAAACTCACATTGCAGGATCAAGTTCTATTGAAATGGCTCCTGTTAAATTTGCGTGCCCAGGGGGTGGCTTTGGGGGGGTGAAGCCTCCCACAAGACTATAAAAATCATGTAAAATCAGCCTGTTTTTAATGATTTTTACCACTCAGCCCCCCTCATAATCGGCAAATCCCCCCACCCCCCACCCTGCAAGGAAAACTCCTGATCGCACCAGTGCATTAGTTGGCACTACTCCATTTTCTAATGACTTCACCATCTTTTTGTTAAAATCATCATACATTGCATATACAATTTTTTTCAGTGAATCATGAGACTGTGCAGTCCCTTGTCAGTGAAGCCAAAATGAAGGTTAGGTTTATCATATCCAAAGGAAAGCAATTAACTTTTTCTATCATCATCTTTTCTTCTAGAAGTGTCCAGTGCAATGATAATTGGATCTGCAGTTGAAAGAGCTGAGTGCTACAGGCTAAATCTACTTCACCAAACCAGACTTCACATTAAAGACATTTTTGAGGTCCTGTCAAGCATTAATAAATATACCCTATCCACTCGTCCAATTCAACTATTTTCTAACTGACAAACCTTTAATTTTTTAAATACTCCAACTTTCAATAGTTTGACAAATCACCCTACTCTGTGATTAAGCATTATAGAAGTATTTTGACATCATTTTTGGCACACAAGTATGAAATAACCCAATGCTACAGTGAAATACATTCAGAAAATACATAGTTGAATTGGTCGAGTGAATAGGGTATGCTAAGTGGCCTGGGCAGACATCAAAAAATAAATCTGATTTATCAGACCTCAAGTAATCACAAAATGCATTTTCAGGAACTCATCATACTGAAATCAAAAACTGATCGCGACGCCAAATTATTCATGATTTGTTTACAAGGTTTCTATACTTGAATTTAGTTTTGATGGTTCATTTACCAACAAGATTGCATTATTCGTGTACACTTAAAGGGATAAATTGTTATTATGAAATAAGGAAACATGAAATAAGGGAACCATTTTTCAGTGTCTTAATTGTGCTATATTCCATTCGTCCTGATGGTTTTATGGAATATGGCACTTTACCCTAGATATTTGCCATTATATTCTGTGAACAAGCAGTGATAACTAATAGTAGATGCCCACTTCATGATAGTACATCATCGGATGACTACCGTACATCAACAATTGAATAGCATAAGAAGCAGACAAACAAAAACATTTGCATGTTCAAATCATTTCAAGTTAAATGATGTATGTGGCGTATAGTTTGTTATCTCCACCAGTCGGATAACATATTTGATGATGTACCTAAACCAATCACATATAAATGATCTGTGTATTAAGCATTTTGTGATAATTCAACGTTTGTCAAGTTTATTTTGTTCATTGATATCAATATGTGTGACAGGGTTAGGCTTTGCTTCCAAATACATTCTCTCGCCCAGTGACATTTGCTGATGATATTCGCTCAGACTTATTCGCTAAAGAGCGAATGTCGCTCTCATTGCACGTGCATCGCAAAAGATCGATGAAAGTGAATGTCACTCACGCATGTTGCAATGCTGTGAGTGTTAAATAAACACACAAGAATATTCAGAGTGATCTTCGCTTCAATTCAATCTGAAGTGTAGCAAGTGTTGTGATATTAATTAAGTGAATATAGCTCTCTGTTGTAGCAAAGTTTCCTTGGTAGGGTGAGCGATTGTCACTCAGGCAAATTATTGTCTTTGGAAACAAAGCCTTATTAAAAGAAGTGGTCCTTAGCACTTTGTTCTTATAGCTGCAGACCAAGTTCAATCCCTGTGGTTGGTTGCTGTACTGTATCTGAGTTTGGTTACAAATTCATACACTTAATTTTGCTGTGTTGTTGCTGTGTACTGACCATTGTTCCTGTTAAGGCCATATGGTGCGCCGTTGGCGCAGGAGCCTGTAAAATTGGTGCAACAGGTTACTAAAATGTGTCAAAATGATGCCTTTTCTTATTTTATTTAACCAATTTTCAGTCTCGCCTCAGGAGTTTGGCACAAAGTACCTCTTGAACATTATTAAAATTGGTTGAATTTGCGCAAGCTCAAAAACCTTAGTGGGAACACTAGTGCTCACCATGTAATTTGCTTATGTTGTACTTCCTCCATCTTGTAAATTGTTTATGTTTTTTTAGATGGTTTTTGTATGTTTTTAGGTGGAAAATAAATAACTGTGAAACTTGACACTAATCTGGCAGATTCTCTGGGTACTACGGTTTCCTCCAGCAACAATTTTGGCATGGTTTGATTGCTGTAACCTTTTTTCAAACTTTTTATATTTTTGCTATTAAAATATTACTCATATTTTTCTCACATCCAATATGAAATTTTACGGCTAAGGTTTTGGAGATATGAGTAATTTAAAAATGTGTATAATTTTGGTAACCATAATTTATTTGTATTTCAAAGTATAGGCAGCTATGAAATACAGAATGGCTCACAAAATCAATATGGTTAAATTTGGCAGATTTAACTGAAATTTAAAATTATAGACCTCTTTAGCAGTTATCTTACATTTAAAATTGAAATCTAAATTTTGAAAAATTGGACCATGCTCCTTTAATTGAAAAGATCTACCCAGAGAGTGTTGGTTGTGCTATCCTTGGTTTTCAACCTAAACATATTTTTTCCATTCTCTCAGTGGATGTGGAATATGTTCTACTCATAATTGTAATATTTTATTGTTGTAAGATTTCATTCACATCACTAATTGCTTTGTTAAATATTTTCAAATAGGCACCACTTGACAGCTAGGAATCCTTACAATGTACAACATTATCCAGGGGGTAGCTCTAGTGGCTCAGCCGTGGCCGTGGCAGCTGGTAAGTTTTTGAATATGATGTTCCACAAGGATCCTTGTTTGTCCATAATCCATGCAAGAAATCCTAGCAATGTTCAGCATTATCCAGGGGGTAACTCTAATAGCTCAGCTGTGGCAATGTCAGCAGGTTAGTTGTAGTATTCCACAAGGATCCTCTTTTGGTCCATATGCCATGCTAGGAATCATTATTATAATTTTCAGCATTACCCAGGGGGTAGCTCTAGTGGCTCAGCTGTGGCAATGTCAGCAGGTTAGTTGTAATGTTCCACAAGGGTCCTCTTTTGGTCCATATGCCATGCTAGGAATCATTATAATTTTCAGCATTACCCAGGCTAGGAGGTAGCTCTAGTAGCTCAGCTGTGGGGCTGCTGGTGCATGCTGTGCATGGCAGATAAATTGTCAGTTTAGTGTTTGGTCTACACACTAGGAATCTTGCAATGTTCAACATATTACCCAGGAGCAGTGTTTCCACTATTGAAGGTTTTTGAACTTGCACCAAATCAACCAATTTTGAAAAAGTTAAAGAGGTATCCATATTTGGAAGCTGAGCTTTTGATAATCTAGCAAGTGTCATCTGTGATTGAGAATGTCCATAGACACTTTTAAAAAAGTGGGTTGGGCAGTGGTGTTTCTAACGTTGGGATCGGGACCCGGGAATTCGAGTCCCGCCGGTGAAAGTCGGGACTCGGGAACAAAAAAATGTTCCCGATTCCCGAAATTGGTACCAATTTAAAAGTACCAACTTATCATTTTCGTAGTAGGTGTAATTGAACTTACAATTTACGTATGCAAGCTATAGTAATCCATTTTGATAGTATTTCCAATGATCCGAAAGTGGTCTATAGCGCTAGTGTTGTACCGGTACACGAATGCAAGATTTGTGTTCTGTAAGAAATATGCGGTAGACGAAAACACGAAACAAACGAAAAAATTACGTTTCGATCGAGAAAAATGAACGTGTTTGGTTTATGTTATTATTGTCACTAGATGTTCGTATTTTTATAAACTACTAACTATCACACTTACACATGCGCAGTTCATAACAAGATCGAATCACCGAGTCACGCGATCTTTTGCCACCGGTACTAGTAGCATTGCATAGATTTAAGAGGAACGGTTCTGTTTTTGGCAAAAGAAAAAGGTAATTTTTACCAATCCGTTCCTCTTTTTGTAAAACTCCCCCTATAGTAAAGTATAGGAAAATGGGAAATGTTCCTCTTTTTGGACAAAAATGTGCCCATTTGTCCCTCTTTCTAGTTTTCAAATGCTGGCAAGTATGCAATCATTGGAGCAACGTAAAACTGGGAACCTAAATGAAAGCGCTGTTTACTTCTGGGTTTTTATTTGCGTAAAAAACATGAAACAGGCCGCGGGGAAAAAAGCAACATTTTATCTTGATTTCATCGCAATAATCTGTACTTTTCCTTCATTTTATAATATTTTTGGTTGCAATTAACAATGTATTAGTAAAAATTTTGGTCTATAACAGTTCGTATTATAGTAATGCAGTAACAAATTCTCCATCATGTAAAAATTGAACCGTGTACACGAAACACGACCAACAAGCTTAGCTAGTGGACAAAAAGAACTCAGCGCAATATTGAGCTAAGTCCGAGTGCGACACGAATTTCACAATGAATATGATAAAATTAAAGGACATCGTCATTATTTTAAAAACATTTTTTACGGACTAGTGGTTTGGTAAGTCTGAAAATCTGTATCAAATTGTCAAAAAATAACAGCATTACAAGTTGCCATATTCGGCAGTCTAACACACATGACATACTACATGCAATGAAACACAAATTTTGCGTACGTGAACGGCACTCTCATATTTCGGGATTATTTTCGGGAATCCTGAGTCCCGCCCAAAAAACCAACTCGAGTCCCGGGAGCAATAATTCCCGAAACTCCCAACGTTAGGTGTTTCACAAGGATCCTTTATCATCTGAAGATGACACTCCACTGAGTGTTACTTCGAGTCCTGAAGATAGCACTTGCTAGAGTATTGAAATCTCAGCTCTCCAATATGCCTTTAGGCAAAGAGTAAGTTCTGCTCATGTTTACCAACGTGCAGCCTAGAGTACCAAATAGTAGAGATTCTTGCGCCAAAATCAGTAGCTGAGGCTGGAAGTTGGCTTAATATGGAGGAAAAAACATATTTCTTACACCTTTTTAAAAACCTGTTACACAAAGTTTTCAAACTTCTGCTCCAGTTGAGTACCTCATGGCCGTATTGGAAACAATGCCCAAGTGCCTCAGCTGTGGCAGTGGCTGCAGGTTGGTTGTCAATAATTGTTCTATCTTCAGTGACAGGCAACTAATCAGTAGCACCCAGCTTTTTACTCATAATATTGTATCATGCTTTTGAATGGTGTCAAGTCATCAAATGTTCCCTTTTCTTAGTTGCTGAGATGCTCTCACTCTTTGATATATCTGATTTCTTACTAATTTCAGGATTGTGCCCTGTCAGCATTGGTACAGATGGTGGTGGTTCTGTCCGCATACCTGCAGCATTCTGCGGCTTGGTTGGACTGAAGGCAACGTTTGGCCGCTTCTCCTTAGCAGGCTGTGCTCCACTAGCATTTACTGTCACTCATGTGGGTCCATTATGTGGGAACGTAAGGGATGCGGCCATTTTGTATGGTAAGTGTATATTTAACCAAGATGTTGTATGACACATTGTTAGTACCACAGATTTAGAGAAGAGACCCCTGTCTCACCGACATTTTTATTGGGGTATTTTTTGTTGTTGTTGTTGATCATGTATCGTACTTTGTCATAATGCTCAAATATTGAAAACATGCACACATGCTTTGCATGCAAGTTGGCTTATCAGTTGCGTAAAGTATTATGTGCACAGGTTGTCTCTACGTGCAACTGAATCCAGGCACTCTGAGCTGATTTTGGCCGGAATCGATCGAGGAGGCTGAATACCCCCAATTTGAGCTCCATGGTTGACAACACCATTATGTTAGCTGGGATGCAAAGTCCAGTCCATGATCTTCCCTCTATGTCTATGGTTTTACATTCTTGTCACTTAGTAGGTTTTAAAGATTTGTCTTTACTTTCATCTGCGTGTTCTGAATGACAATGTTGCATACTCTTAAACTTGAAAAACCGTGCTGTTATATTGCTATGGGCAGCCTAATCAAATATGTGATGGCTCATCCCGAAAGGTTGGACTTTGCAGATGGTATCAATTTTGATTTCATCTGTTATAGTATTTTCTAAGGTCTAAAATGACACCTTACGTGTTGAAATTGATCAAGGTAATCAAATTTTGCAACAGAAAATCTGCTAGAAATTTGGACAAAAAAATATAGCAACAAGACTAAAGAGCAACCAGAGTGTAAAATTAGCATACCAAAGGCTCAATTTTCTGGTCATTCTGATCAGATAACACTTTTCAGGATAGAAATTTGTTCCAATTTTGTAGTTTTTAGGAACACTCTAAATGTGCAAATATTAAAACCTTGCACATATTCTTTGCATCTTTTTCATTGTAGTAAAAATGTTTAGCAGACAACACTTTTTATAAAGTAGTATTTTGCACAGTTTGCCCCTACACACAGCCAAATCCCTGCACTCAATATCAGACAGAACCCGAGTGGACATATTACTCACAATTACTAGCAGTAAGCTGCATGGCTGATGATGCAATTGCACTATGTGGTATATGCTGCATCGTATCTCTGCTTTAAATTTATGTACGAATTTCACATTTTATCTTGTAGGTCTTTTAGCCGGACCAGACAAGAATGATGCCAATACAATGTTACAACCACCTATTACACTAGATCAATTTGAGAACGAAAATTTGGCGAATATCAAAATGGGGGTTTATTGGACATTCTTTGATGTAAGTCAATGCAATTCAAGTTGTTTTAAAGTTGATTTAAGCCTGATATTTGCAAAATATGTTCTTCCATTAGTTGATAACCACTATTTTGACTTATTATTATTATTACAAAGCATTTATAAAGCGCTCTATAAAGAACACAGCGCATAAAACATAAATACATGAAAATACAACAGTATGAACAACAACATTATGCTTAAAAAAATATATACTTTTGGTAACAAGCATAACAAGCGGGGCATGATATTTTGTTATCACAGTGAAAATGTTTAGATCGCACAATTAAAAAAGTGCATGGGTTATGTTTGAGATTGCAAATTTTGACAAATATATTCACAGAAAGAGAAGTATAAATAAACCTTGCCATCTAGAGATCTGCCAGATAGAGGTGAATTTTAGCACATAGAATACAATATATCTTCTGCAATAGCTACTTAGATATATTTTTTGCACCGTGTCTCCATTTCCAGCTGTTGCTATTGTGACTTAAACTGAGCTAGATAGACAGATTTTCATGACAAAAAAAATTGAAGTGTTGCATTTGCATCATGGAAATTGAAATGTGGAATCTGTGCTCACTGTCATTTTAATTTTACCGCCGTATAAACCCTATATGGGATGGCAGCCTCTTTGATTGTTTCTCATAGATATGAGTCACTGTACCTCCAGCATTTAATGACTGGGCGTACCACACTTAGAGACTTTTCAAAATGAATTAGAAGGAAAATTGGTGTATTAGCTCTGAGTAAATCGCAATAGACGCTGCTAGAAAAGCATGTTTTAAGTGTGAAACAAAATGCACATGTTATCTGTGCATTAACTGTGCATTAACTGAAGATTTATGTGACCTGCCAAGCTTTTGCGCCAATTTCTTAACAAACCGAGAGGTATACAATAACTCTGCTCCATGGCTGACAAAAAATGGTGGTGAGCACCCATTCTCCTTGTTAATTCCTTGATGCACACCCAATAAATGCCTTCCGAAAGTGATTCGCCTGTTTAAAATCCTTGGTTAACATTCATGTATTATTACTTTTCAGGATGCTAATGAAGAGGTGATGTCTACTTGCAAAGATGGTAATTATCCGTTTTTCTTTGCACATTTCTTGGATCTATAATGTCATCTCATTAACATTCATTTGACATTTGATTTTAAGTGTTTTCTGAATGGAAACTTTACTCAAGTTTTAGATTGCAAAGTTCGAGAATTATTTTCAAACAATCATTAGAAAACCTTTGATGATGATTTAAAGTTCAATTAATTAAATTATCAACAATTTAAAAAATTAAAAACTCATATTTTTTTTCAAACATTCTCAAATCAAGGACAGGTGAAAAGCTGTGCATAAAATTAATAAATAATAACTAAATATTCTTAAAAACATGATTTTTTAAGCCATTGCACATTATAAAAGAAAACTGACACTATAATTCTGTAGCACATGGCATCCCCAATTGAATTTATTGCATTTTTGACATTTGACATTATGTTTGAACATGTGTATGAGTGATCAAACAACCTAATGGTATGAGTTTCAACAATTTTCAAGGTCTTATCTCAGACAAAATGTATTTTTCAAGTCCTCCATTTATAATTTGAGCTATGATACCGGCAATTAATTAGACTTTAGTTCCAA
Organism: Ophiothrix spiculata; assembly: GCA_000969725.1. Taxonomy (NCBI): domain Eukaryota; kingdom Metazoa; phylum Echinodermata; class Ophiuroidea; order Amphilepidida; family Ophiotrichidae; genus Ophiothrix; species Ophiothrix spiculata. The sequence continues at coordinate 28,365 of JXSR01S009121.1, forward strand.
ATTCATGCACCAATGATTTTCAGCTGTTTGCCCAGAAACTGTTCAATATTTACAACTTACTGTTGCAATTAAGCATCAAGTCATAATCATACAGTGCTTAAAAGATACATTGCTTGTGTAAAGCATAATAAAAAATTTAAAAAAAAGAAGAAGTTTCGTAACAAGTAATTTTTATTTTAATGAGTAAAGTAGAAACAAAACATGGTACCCTCATTTATTTACACCATTAAAATATAAGATTAAGATAATTTTTCCAATTTGATAAAACATATTGATGGATATGATTAATTTTTTCAAAATTTTTATTCTGCAGCTGTTGACTTTTTGGAACAAAAAGGAGTTGAGTTTAAAAACATTGAGATAGCAGAATTGGAAGAAATCCGAGTGGCACATATCGCTGCAATCATGGGAGAATTTAGGACTGGTTTAAAAGCTGATTTTGCTGAAAACACAAGAGATTTGGTAAATATCTCCACTATTTCAAACTTATTCTAGTATAAATAAAACCTCCATTTTGATTTGGAATTGTCACAAAATCTTGCACTTTCATTAATTTTCAAATGTGTACGATCCAATCTGTTTGTAGATACCCTCTTTTCTAGACTAAATTGGTAACTTTGATAGAAATATGTGTAAAGCTTATAGTCTTCTCATAAATCCCTGTAAAGGTGGTTTCAGACTAACTGTTGTTGCAGCACACGACAAAACATTTTGCAATTTAGAGTTTTCGTACTGTAGCATGACACATTTGCATATTTCCACAATGGTCTGTCGCAAGAAAAGTTGAATTTATTCCAACTCAAAATATTGTGTCGTTGTGACCATCACAACAGGGTAATCGATATATCTGCTTGTCATACGGCAAGGAGATGCGACAAGGTAGAGTTTGCGCACTTACAATTTTTGATGTCACGCTGATCGTACGACAACACGACAGGCTAGTCTGAAACTAATTTTAAAAATTTCGCCCATCTTATGTTTCCTTTAAAAGATATTTCACAGTAATAGCAAATTACTGACAAATTCGGTTTTTAGAACAAATATTATGCTGCTTCTCTGTATGTTTTCAAACGCATTTATGCCTGTACCATGAAGTATATGATATTCCTTTCCTTTACTCAAATATAAGGACAAATAAAATGATGAATTTTGTTTATTATTATTTTTCCAGAGTTCAGAAGATGCACTTTTGCTGTCATCGGCATCCCAAATTAGCTGTGCAGGTTATGTAACAGCTAACAAACAAAGAACACGTACTATACAGTACCTTACTGATCATGTCTTCAGTAAAGTTGATGTAATTATTACGCCAGGTAAGTAGCCAAATTAAGGCCCTGCGTGGAAAACCGAAACCCAACATTTTCCCGGACCGGACTGAAACCGGGTCGGGAATTTTTTTTTGAGCAATTTTGGGTTCGTTACGGTCCAGGAAAAATTTTACCGGGGTCGACCGGGTCGGGGGAAATGTTACTCGGGGTCGGGGAAAGTTTACATTTGGTCCTGGAAACGCAAAAGTCGTTCGGGGTAAAAATAAAATGGGGCAACAATTAATCGCTGTGTCTATAATGTCATTATCCTTGTTAAACACCATTCTTATGACTTGAATTTCGGGGCGGGGAAAAATATCCATCTTGACCGGGAAATCATGAAAAACTGCCGGTCCGGGTCGGTCCATTCTAGAAAAAATCCTTTCGAGTCGGGGTCAGTCGGGGCAAGCTAATTTTTTATTGGGTCGGGCAGGTCGGGAAAAAAAATTGTCGGGGAACGACAGGGTCGGAGTGAGAAAAAAACTGCCCCGCAGGGCGTTAAGCCAAATATTTTTATCAATAGTGTACTCCACATGTGGTAATGTTCGTGGTAATTTCATGCTTTTGATTTCATGCTTTTGGGGTCAGTTTGTCTAGCTCTAAAATAAATTCACCGCAAGAAGTAATATGTATGAATAGTAAAATTTTCACAAAAATATTTTATTTGTCCTGACGCATTACAATTTTGATCTTGTTCACAGCTACTGGAGTTACTGCACCAAGAATTGATCCTAAAGACCTTAAATATGGCTTTTCAAACACAGCTCTTACTCTTGATATTATACGGTGAGTAAATCATTATAGGTCATACATGATCATCTTTGTTTGAATTGCAAAATTTATCATAATTTAAATAATCAAAATGTAGTGGGTGACAAATTCTATATCACACTTTTGGCAAGTTGTAAGGTCCATCAAAGGCTGAAGATACCCTTTTGCTGTCAACGGCTGTAACCTCTTTACTCTATCATGTAGAAATTCAGATATGTTCATTAATCTTGCTAATATGTGTACCGCCGCGGCAAAAGAGTCTAGTTGTCGACCCCTACATGTTGCTCATTGTAGCATATCTGATGTATACAAGTACCATACATTAGATATGCTACAAGGAGCAACATGTACGAGCCGACAACTGGGCCCTTTTGCCGCGGCGGTACACATATACTTATATTGCCTGTTGGTTCAAGTCGAGGATGACTACCCAATGTATTAATAGATTACGCTCGACCACTGTTCAAGAAAACTTTGTTGTCTTTTGAGAAAACAGTGAGAAAATTTATGTGAAGGCAACCAGTGGTTTTTGATGTACTAGATTTGATGTTATTTCTTTTGTGTTAAACATAAAATTTACACAAAATGAATACCCAAAAGTCAGGGTTTTGATTTATGTGGTTTGGGTTATGAGTCTTCATGTTAACAAATTTCCACAGTATTACATTCTCATACAAGGACAGGTTTGAATTATGAATTTCATGTTTCTGTTTTCCCCCTTTATTTTCAGGTTTGTATCCCTAGGTAATCTGACTGGTATACCATGCCTGGTTGTTCCTGTAGGCTATGATAAACAAGGCCTACCAATAGCCCTACAGATCATGGCTAAATGGTGGGATGATGAGAAGATACTACGTATAGGCAATGTTTTGCAAAATTTTGCTGAGCTGCAGAAACCCATGGTGTATTATGAGCCCTTAAAAACTGACTGACCTACCACATGAAAATAAGGCCACCTATTTGATTTGCACACAAAGAAGACCTCAGCTGTATGAACAACTATAGAGGAATCACCTTGCTATAGAGGAATCACCTTGATGTCCATAGCAGCTAAAGTTTACAACATTGCTCTGAGTCAACATGTTTATACTGGGCGCTTCATTAGTATAACTCTGATCTTGATGATAAATAACAACATCAGACACATGAACCCTAGTTTAAACATGTACATTTATGTCCACCAATATGAGTCAAAAGCGCGATGGCCTGTACTCTCAAGTCGAACTTCCAATCTGGTCTTTGAAGCAACTAGACTAGATTCCAAGACCGTGATATTCATGAGAACAGGATTGCATGCAGTTAGTGTCTCCCAACCTGGTTCAAGAGGAGAAGATGAGAGGTGATGTCTTGCTTAAGAACACAACGTTCGAGGCCAAGCGGATTCAACTCCGAGCTGAAACCAATATAACACATTAGTTAGAGAATATGTCTTGGGTTGTTATGATAAGGAATGTAAGAACATTATGAGTGAAAGTTAAATCAATTTACTGGACTTACTTGTTTAGAGCAAACTACGTTTTGTGTTACCCCTGTAACACTTTGTCAGGTTTTGTCTGGATTGGTCACATGACAGACGACTCGGGATAATTTTGATGGCCTCATCCCACGCATGCGATAGGTTGTGTTGCAGTTCTCCCTTTTTGTTCAATGATGGATTTTCCAAACGCTCCCAAATTGCCTCTTTAATTCCTCTCCGGTGCCACTGTTCCTATCGCATGCGTGGGACGAGGCCATCAAAACTATCCAGAGTCGTCTGTCACGTGACCAATCCAGCGGGTCAAAACTGAGGTAACACGAAACGTAGTTTGCTCTAAACAAGTAAATCTTTTTAATTGATTTAACTTTCACTCATGCTTACTACTACTGGATGACCGAGAACATTCACTCATTGGTAAGAACATTATGTTACTGTATGCATTTGAAATCTGACCTAACATATGAATTAAAAAAGGGAAACTGTAATCAGTGTGACAATTGACTAAACAGTATGCCAATATGCACGAAGCAGGTTTAGTCTAAGTTAGGTCTAGTCTAAGTGAAATAAGACATAAGAATTTATTTCTTCCACATATGTAAAATTACAGTAACAACATATCAAAAAATAGAACAATCGACCGTATAAAACATTGTGGAGG
>JXSR01S009124.1:14499-27975 GCA_000969725.1 Ophiothrix spiculata
GCTTCGCTTCGGGCATATTCATGGTTTTGAGATCACCTCGGGAAAATAATTTAAACCATGCCCCTCAAAGCAGTCAATATTTGTATAATATGAACTGGCTGGGTTCTGCATTAAAAATGGAGAATACTCACAACTGGCGAATAAACTTAATTAAAGTATAGAATTTCTTGTCCCTTTGCTTGCATTACAGTGATTGATAGTCTTTCATCTTGAGTTGAAAGTTGCATCGTATAATGCTGCATAATTACATTTATTGTGTAAATAAGGTTTCTTTCGGGTTTACTGACAGACAGTGAAAGCAGTTTAACTCTCGTCTACCCAGGGGGGGGGGTTGTTGCAACCCCCCCCCCCTAAGGTTTTTTTCCCGCTGCATAAAAACGCAAAAGCAACCGACCCCAGGCATTTGGGTAATCTCTTTTACATCCTTTGCGGTCATTTTGATACAAAAATTAGGGGGGTACCACCTAAGGTGGGGTTAGGGTAGGCCGTCAAAGTTGGGGTGTAGGGGGGGTTAGTTAAGCCCCGGAACATTTTAAGTCGCCATTTTGAAATATATATGCATGCTATGAAGCTGAAACTTGCAGGGCATGTTAGAATTATCATTTCCCTTCTTTATTAGCAAAAAACCCGACGAAAATCGGTCATTTGGAACTTTTATTGCAAAATTTTGATTTTGGTGGCCATTTTTGCCAAAATCTCGATTTTTCTGATTTTCGACCTTTATGACATCATAATTACGTAACGACTTGGCCGATTTTTGTGATCTTAGTATCATTGGATAGCGGAGGACCATACCTATCTATTTATAGCAAAACCAAGTTCATAGGGGGTTCCGTTCCAAAAATTTAGGGGGGTGCCACCCCCCCCCCCCCCCCCTTGGGTAGACGTGTTACAAAAAATAGCCTGGGTAGACGAGGGTTAATTTGACTGAAATATGCACAAAATTATTCAATGGTTGTATTTTTTTTCTTAATTTAGTAATACAATATACCCCAGTGCTCAATTCTTTCAAAATATTTTAATTGCTATTTGCTTAATGATATTCTGTATTCATTATATGGCTAAATGAAAAAAATTCAAAGACAAATATAAATTGGCATTAAATAAATATTTTCTTCAAAAAAGATTGGAATTATGTTATTGGTAAGACTTATGTCTACAATTCCAATCTTTTTTTCTTGGAATAAGTTCATCAGGACTGTTATGAAACATATTATTGGTAAATTATGTTTTACAAGTCCAATTTGTTACTCACGTTTAGACGGTTTCGTCTTCCAACGGAAGACTTCTTCAGTAATGCGCCGACTTGGCCGCTTCACTCCTACGGCTTGAATGATGTTTCTCATCCTTAGGGTGCAAATATACATGACTGTACTCATTAAGTCATGTATACGACAGGCTGCTTACAGAAAGAACTTTGCACCCTAAAAATGAGAAACATCATTCAAGCCATAAGAGTGAAGCGGCCAATTCGGCGCATTACTGAAGAAGTCTTTCGTCGGAAGACGAAACCGTCTAAACGTGAGTAACAAATTGGACTTGTAAAACATAATTTACCAATAATATGTTTCATAACAGTCCTGATGAACTTATTCCAAGAAAAAAGATTGGAATTGTAGACATAAGTCTTTCTAGGGCGCCACTTTAACATGCAATTATTAATGTATACATTGCTGTTTAAGGAAATACATATATCACGAGCTATGGTGAATAGGTCCTTCGCTCAGTTAGGTATTTAACTGTTTAATGTACCACTCTGATATACAATGATGTGTATGTGTAACCCCTCTAATGTTGTCGGTGTTTGCCACTTTTTGACTTAAAATACGCACTGTTTGATATATGTGATCCTCATAATTTTAATTGCTATTTGCTTCATGTTATTCTGTACTTATTATATGGCTTAATGAAACAAATTTAAAGCCAAATATAAATTGGCATTAATATATATTTCTACAAAAAAAAATGGTATTGTAGACATAAGAAGGATTTAGTCCTAATGTCTTTTAAAAGCGCCACTCCATACAATATTAATGTGCATTCAATTTGAATTTGTTGTTTAAGGAAATATACCACCGGATATGGTGAATAGTTGACCCAGAGCAAACGTAGGGCGCATGCGCCAAACCGGAATTTCTGAAAACCCGGAACTGAGCGTTTTCGGATGTAAACATTGACAAAATTTGTTCGTAGAGCACGGCAAATTTGTCATTCTAAATTCAATAAAACGGACAAACGGATAATTCCAATATAATTTTTAGAAACTGTGGATATTGTGGCAACATAGGACGAACTGGCTTGTCCCAAATATGTAGGATGGAATAAAAATCGTGATTTTTGTTCACTGGGGTAAGGCTGCAGAATTTGACGAGAAAAATTTCACAATTTTCGCCAACAAATTTTCACCTATTTTTAGCTAGGTGCCTAGGTCATAGAAAATATACAATGTCAAACTCTAATAATTACATATATTGTTTTATAAGTATGTTTTACATTTAGAAAAAAGTTGCACACAAATCTATGACATTGGAAACCGAAGTTACTATTGGACCAATTCTTGAGGTTGGTCATATATCGAGCCTAGCCTGGCCTAGGGCAGGCTATATTGCCCTTTCTTCAAATCATTGTCTGATATTATCATGCAATTTAAATATTTCAGTATCAAACAAATCAATTTATTGTACAACTTGAGCAGATGTCATGAATCATGACAATTGGCCCCGAGGTGGGGTGGGATGGGGACCCAACTAGGCTGAAAAAGAACCTGTTTTTCACTCATTCCCACCAAAAGACATACCAACCGTCAGTCAATTTACACCCTCTTTAAGTTTAACAAAATCCTAAAGAACCTGACACATTTTTTCTCGGGGGAGGAGGTGTTACTCACATTATGAAAGCGACGTACTTAGTGCCAGAAGTAGGGGTCTTTCGTGACAACATTGGGTCAAAAAAAAGGAATCTATCACTGACAAAGCACAAACAAATTGGGCTTCTTTTAGTGCAATTCATAAAAAATTAAGGTTCTTCACAAAATTTCAACAAATTTTCAAAAAATCACTGTGACATAAAAAATATTTGTCTCAGTGTCTTTGTTTTCACTTAGGTATATAACGTTTGAAAAAACCTTAAAAAGTTCGGAAGTTTAATATCCCAAAATGAATTAAAAAGAAATGAGTATACTTACTGTTAAGTTCATAAATTAGTCAGGAAGAGCACCCTTGAACATTGATTAAAATACAAAATATGCTAATTTAAAGAGATTTACTTTAAGTAAGTCTTTTAAAATTAATACAAACGTTCGAATGATTCATTTATTTTATCTTAAGAGCTTACATTTGAATATCATTATGCTTAATTAATCTAGTTAATCTTTAAAAAAAACAATCCACTTCTGACAAACGTTATCCATGTTTTGTGTTTCCATAAAATAGCCGTGCTAAAACTTCTGATTGTGTTGTCACAAAATAAATTAGTCAAAAGCACCCTTAATTGCATAGTATAATTCATGTCTTCACTTTATAGGTAGACTAATAGCCACTGCTTATTGTTTAAATGAATAATTTATGTTAGATAACTCAAATCTTTGTTTTGGTAAATTAATTAGTTGAATGGCAGCTCAAGAAATAGGCAGTGGTTCATTGTCGTGAAATCTTACATACATTTATTATGCTATAAAATGAGGTAAATGAACATTGGATACAAATGCAGCTACCGGAAGACATGCATGTATTCACTTGAACAGCTATTTATAAAAGTACCTCATCTTACAATACACAGCATTCGATACTACGTGTACTTTTCATTGTTAAAGGTGCAAAAGAACATTAAATGTGTACTTTGAAAAATGTGTTACATTGGAGGCAAGTATTCCCCACGTATTTCTCTTTTAAAGGTAAATACAAAGTGCTAAACGTTTTTCATTAAATTAGTATCGGATTCGACATACTTTGCATAGAGCATGGGAGAATGAGTGCTTTGAGCTCTTAGCTAAAAAGGATAGTACACACTAAATTCAGATTTACCATTTGTTTGATAGAAGAGAATTGGAGATGCATTTAATGCTCAGGAAAACAGGTATCTTTTATAAATTGTATATTACTTTGCCTAAGACATTTACATCTTTGGTCTTGATATAGACGTCTTTTAAATCACATTGAAATAATTATGATAAAATAAGGGATCCCATCGCATTAGAAACGTTTTTGTATTTTAACTTCATTTATTTGATTAATTGAAGAGAAAAGAAAAAATTTTAATACCCTTTCGTATAAGATACATATGAATATACAACTCAATTATTTTTCTTATTTGGTACAAGGAACGGTTTACGATGTGATAATAGTTATGCGTAACGAATGATACGAAATTTTGTTTATAGAATGATACGAATTGTATTTAAAATATATATCTTGATATATGCTGGATTTTGATTTTTTTTAGGTAAGACTTTTCATTTTAACTTTAAGTCATTAACTTTATACAGAATATTTTCATTTCTTTGTGGTTCAAAACAGTGTCAGTATTATGTTAGCATCATGAGGCACAATATTGTAGCATTCAACGGTGATATTAAATTCAAGAAAGAGCATAGAACATCCCTTTTTCCAAACTGAAAAAGATGGAATACTTCATTATGGTAATCGATTCATATGTACCTGGTACAAGATGGTATAGGACTCAAAATGTATGCATTACCAATTCATCAATTAATCAAACAGATCAAACCTACAGACGTACAAATACAAGTTTAATGCGATGAGATATTTTATCTTAAAGGTGAACATGCGAGTGACATGCCACACATTTCAATTCGATTAAAGAAGAAGTCTTTATCAAGACCAGACATGTAAATGTGTTAAGAGAAGTAATATTGATTGTAAGAAAGTGGCTAATTCCCTGAACATAAAATTCATCTCTCTGTCTGAACGGCATCAGAATGATGTTTGTGTGAAAAGCTTAAAGCTGAGATTCCTTTTATCTGTCTGCAGTGCGGTTTCGGTGCCGATTTACTGTGTAAGAATACTCGATGTTGTACAATTTCAAATAGAAGATTGAAATTAAAACTTCATTTATATTGAATAAAATCTGGGGTATGAGATTTACGAAACGTCTAAACCGTGCTTGCTAACATTGCTTCAACCACTAATTCTCCCAAGTATGGAAATGTAGAGCGCTATATAAATGAAATGGAAATATATAATAAAGTATACTAAAGTATGGAAATGTACAGCGCTATATTAATGCGTTTACAATAATAACAGATGTATGTCCGACACTTGTTGAATTATTTTAGATTCTGTGGTTACTTTAAGAAGAGAGATACGTACAAAATGAATGCTACTAATGTAACATAATTTCAAAGTTTTTTATTTACCTACATGATGAGGTACCTGAGAGATGAACACATTTGGTAGGGACTCAACCACTTACAAAATCAGTTTTCGCCCAAGTTTACTTTCGGGTCATGACTCGCCAATGTCACATGAATTGCTTGGTTTCTCTTTAAATCCGTGATTAAAAACACAATATATATGTCGCAAAATAAAATTTCACCGAATATTTTCCCGATGAAATGCTACCGAAGAAAATTGGGCCAAAGAAGCAGACAAACAAGTAGTTTGTTACCTTTTTAATGCTGATTATTTACACGACTTGTGTTTGTTTTAATCTTGAATACCAACTAATATTTACAAGAAAAAATAAGAGACCAATGAGTATTTTTTTTTACGATCCGAAGTTTGGAACGTATGTATGTCCGAAACTTGTTGAATTATAAGTGGGTTTTTTATAGATTTTTGTGGTTACTTTAAGAAGGGAGATACGTAGAGAATGAAAGCTACTGATATAACACAATTTAAAGCATTTCTTTACCACTTACCTACATGTATCTTAGAGGTGAACACATTTGGTAGATACAAAATCAGTTTTCGACCAAGTTTTCTTTCGGTTCATGGATCGCCAATGTCACAGGAATCGCTTGGTTTCTCTTTAAAACCGTGATTGAAAACACAATATCTATGTCGCAAAATAAAATTTCACCAACTACCGAGATGCTACCGAAGAAAATTGGGTCAAAGAGGCAGACCAACAAGTACATACCGCATAAAGAGTATGTGAAGTAACACCTTCTTTGTTACCTTTTTATGATCATTTACACGACTTGTGTTTTTTAATCTATAATACCAACTAATAACTACAAGAAAATTTAGAAAAAAATAAGAGACAAATGAGTATTTTTTGTTTGTTCTTACGATAAGAATTTGGATTTTATGGAAACTTCCACCACCACAATCTTAACCCATTTGCAGTTGTTAAACATTGATTTTCATGTTAATGAAAAATTAAAGATGCTGAAAGTGAACTCACAAGACCTGCTATACAGTTCCAATGGTATAATCTGGGGCATCCACATACATGTAAGTATGTGATCATTCTGATCGCGGACACATTGTAGCTTATTGGTTGCATGTCATATACGGTATGGCATTAGTAACCCATGTCTTTTCGTAACAATTGTATTTTGAATCAAAATTGTTACATTATGACAAAAGCTGTCTATATTGTATATTAAAGATTACGTAAAATATTTTGTTGCTTTAAACGTCTTTTCAGACGAGCCTCATAAAGTAGCATTTGACCCGTCTATGTACCAATGATATTTATTTCTTTAGCGACCCATTTATCTATCTATGCTGTTCGTTTCTGTAGCTTGTATGTATGCAACAGAATTTAATTCACTGACACAGATTTAGATGATACTAGATGTGCCTTGTGCAATATACACATGAAAGCTTACCCTGTGGCCTCTGGATAAAATTAAATAGATTTCTGCAGATCATTTTAGCTTTCTTATTCTAAATTCTAAAAAAAAATGGAACATTATGGTAAACATGATGAATAAACAAGGAATTAACTGAGAAATAAACATTTAAGTAGAGTGCAAATATGTAAGAGGGCGTTGAAGACCAACAAGAACAAGTGCAGGGTCCAATTTAAAGAGCTTGAAATCTCTTGCCCAGCACATAACACATAATGGATGCTTCCATTAGTATTTAGCCATAAATGTCTAAAGGAATTTTGTTTTAAGCAGGTAGTTATTTTTAATATTTCCCCATTTTTTAATACAAGTAGAAAAAAAATATGTTAGATAGTAAAAATTATTTCTTGTAAAACAAGACAAAATTGTGTATATTTACGAATCCATTCGAGAAAAAAATATATATATAAGTAGCTTTGTGTCCTCTTTAAAAAAAAAAACAGAAAATTAATAAACTTAAATTACACCAAAAAGTTCTATTTAGTTCAAACCTCTCTATTCAAAAGGTTTCCAACCCGTGCCGTCATGTTTCCATTTCGTTTGGTGAAACGTTCCGAGCAAACTTAACGTGTGATTGGCTAATTATTATCAATTAACTGCATAAGGGGGTACCATGGTACCCAACATTTGGTTTTTAACGCCACAATATAAACTTAAATGATACTATTTAAAGTTTTATTTAGTTCAAACCTTTCTATTCAAAGGTTTCCAAACCGTACCGTCATGTTTCCATTTCATTTGGTAAAACGTTCCAAGCAAACGTTACGTGTGATTGACTAATTATTATCATTTAACTGCATAAGGTGGGGGTACCATGGGCCAACATTTGTGTGTGTTTTTCGGTTCACGCAGTTTAACGCCGCAATATTTCGGGCTGTTAATATATGTAATTGCCTAAATAGTAGTTGCACTTCTTTTGGCGAGTTAAAAAATTAAGATCGACTGCGTGGTTTTCGAGTGAATTAGCATTTTTTTTTGGGGGGGGGCGCGAAAAAAATTGATTTGCCCATAAAACCACCCGGAGTAACATTTTCCACATTTCAACAATGTCAATGTATTCATGATTTGCTAATTTGAGCCAAATTTCATTGGAAAAATTCTTCGGGCAGTTGGTTTGTTTTTTAAATTTTGGCCAAAATCGAGATGTCGCGCGACGAAAATCGGTTATTTGGCCGCCATTTTGAAACGGCACGTATATTTTTATTTTCCCCCCGCAATATGGTTGTGATAAGTGTACCTATATATGATGTAAAGATTATTAAAAGTTCGGGCGGGAAAGTGGTTTTTATAAGGAACCCCCTCCCCCGCCCCGTTATGCACTAACGGAAGTATGGGGTACCTTCTGTAGTTAAGTGTTAAAGTGTCATAATCCATTGGCCATATTGTAGCAACCATAACCTTAAATTACAAAAAAAAGACAATCCTCGTATTATTTGGTAATTGAGGTAATGAGATTATTCATAGTATTTCATATGAGATAGAATATATCACAAGTATCCGAGACTCTACATTCAAAAATGGAGAAAATGTAACAAACCCGCGTTGTTTTTCCCGAAAATCCGTTTGAGCTGTGAGTTGCCTGTTTTAAGTATCTACATTATCTACATTTTGTCTGATATACGCAATCGCATAATTTACTTACAAATTGAGCATTCCAATGAGGCAAAAATTGCAATTTTTATGTAAACAAAAGAAAAATACGGCATTCTAATGTTTATGTTTTATATTTTAGTTCACGATCTCAACGCTGCCTTGATAGCGGTAGATCCCTCGCTTTGTAATGCATGACTAACCCCTGCCATAATCCATGGTTCGAGTCCCCGCAAAGACAGTGGAAACTATTTATCTTTTCATGATTAAAAAATAGTTAGGATTCACATTTTCCTGAGCAGATGGATTCCCTTTACCCTTAAGGGTCTTAAAATGAAAATTTGAATGAAAATGATTTTTTTTTTCTTCTAAAAGATTATATTTTAAGCTTTAAAATAACATCTTGCGTTTGATTATTGGATGATCGATTTCAAAGTTGCTTCCAAATTGGTAAGAGGTTGATTCAGAAAACTACAGCTCTGAGAAAATCGAGTTTAAAGGTACTGGTAAAACCTGAATGGAGAAAGGATTTTTATATCGGTTTTTAAAACATACTTGTCGTATGTTATGGATGTTGAAACGTAATTAATACGATAGAATATCCGTAGGAGATTAACATGACCCAATTTAATAACCCAATTTCATGTGCAATGCATTTTTTAATCGAATGCATTTTAAGTTTATTGAGTATTTTGAGTTTATTTCTGATTCAGGTACATAGTGTCTTCAATGCTCATTATTTTTTTTTGTTCTATATACATCGGAAAATTGAATTTGTCGTGGGTTTATCATATCATTGTTGTGAATATACATGTATATATTGTGTATAATATAAATAATGTACACTAAGACATAATCCAGTCATGTTGTAAATTATTTTTTTAGCTTTTGTAAAAACTTAAACTAGCATTAAATCGCTTTCAGTGAGGGCATTCTTATATACATTACCTTTGCATGCCACATAAAAAGACTTTCCAAATAGTAGAAGGAGTATCCGGAAGCAAAGGAGTTGGATTTCAGATTTTGTTCTTAACTTAAACGAGAGAAAAATTTGTCATTCAAACAATAAGCCTTGCAGCATGCTTCATCGATTCAAATAATAAAAAAAGTAAATCATACTTTCTTACGATTATACTTGTAAAGTATAAGTACGTCAAATATTTTGATGTTAAGTTAGTAGACCAGCAGTACAACAAATGTAATCAAAACGTTGAGGTCTGCGTTATTGTCTTTGAATAAAAAAAAAAGTCATCATAGGCATGCTGTACACTTTGCTATAATGTATCTTGTCAACATTGGCACACTTATTCTGATTATCTTTCCATTCATGTTTGTACATTTTATGGGTTTTTATCTAAAAAAATAAACAGAATCAAAAATTATATTTTAACTAAGAACTATAGAGCAAGAACAACAAGACCAGGCTCTCTGCATAACAGATGTTGGGCAACTGTATGTCCAACGTTACTCCGACCATGAAGAAACATACATCGAGGTAAAATCAATCCATAACACAGGTCTGCCGACAAAGACAGGTATGCAGCCCAAACACTCAGCTCAACCAAACCAACTTATTGTGCATTCTTGAGCACATGATCTCGCATACATAAGTGAAGGTTTCTCTAAGGCATTTGAATTAAGCAAAAGAATAACCTGACATAGATATTGATTTCTCAACTCTTTCAAGATTTTCAAAACAAGTATTGTAATAGATATATACTTTAAGAGATTGCAGACATAAATTGAGTTGTAGCAAGTGTACGATGGGTGCTCGATATGTCCACGACTCATGTATAAGCTATGCAATTGTTATTGATGTATGCATTTATTTGACGGGCTCTCATCCGCATGTGAGTATTATACCTTGTTGTCCTCTGCTTTCTTCCGATAGTAGACAGTCTAAATACAAACTCCTGGCTCCAGGATATCCTCTTCTCTTTGTTGAATCAATAATACAGAAGTGATTTGAAACAAGACTGTTTAAAATCGACTTTCCGGAAACTCCGCCTAAATGCGTTTCATCCTTTCAAACAGTTCCCTGCAACTAAAAGGAACTGAATCACACAATTATTATAAATAAACCTGAACAGAATTTGACTCGAGGGAAATATACAGCAACGGCAAATGAGCGTAACCGGGAAGGGTTCTCAAGTGAAAAGGAATGAATGAGTTGTAGACAGAAGGAAAGAGGGAACAGCGTTATTAAAATGAAACTGAGCATGTTTTGTTCAATATCTGTCCACGTTAACTTAAGTACTGAATAATAAGCAGGTATCCGCAGTTAATTGTCTGCACCAAAGTGTAATGTACATGTATTGTTCGAGGAATATCGTTTTCTTTACTCTCAACACATTAAATCGTGTTTTATACAGGTCAGAGCTACAATTCAATGTTATTTCGTTTGTTAAGTTTGAAAACTTAAGTTTGCGTAGGTGTTTGTGTATGGGCTCCTCTTAACAACTTGACATACAAATTTTAATCTCATTGCACATAACATAGTATATAGATACGTTACGTTATTGCGGGGTTTTTCCACAACAAGTTGTTGGAATATCATGTTCACTGCGAGATTTTGCTAAGGTACCATACTATTTGGCCCACTGGAGAAGTAGAGTCTCTGAATTATATGGCCTTGACTATTGATTTTGATTCTAAAACAATCTTCTAAAAAATGTTCTTTAAAAAACTGTTGAAAACTATTTTTCGCAATCTCATGAATTTACGCAGTTCGGATTATCCAATCTTGTTCAAATATCGAAAGATTGTATCCCACAAATACTTATTGAGGAATTGCAAATGATAAATAAGACTTCCAATTCTAGTTACAGCAACGATGACATAAAATACTCTACAAAAAAAACAACTTTTTGCACAAAATTTCGCAAAATAATTTTGAAAAAAATAATATGCGTGCTATGAAGCTGAAACTTGGAATTATCATTTCCCTTCTTTATTAGGAAAAAAACAGATGAAAATCCGTTGTTTAAAACTTTAATAACACCTTTTTTTTTTGCCAAGATCCCGATTTTCCGATCCGGACGGAATTTATGACGTCATAATTACGTAACGCCTTGGCCGATTTTTGTGATTTTGGTATCGTTGGATAAGGGTCGACCATACCTATCTATTGATAGTAAAACCAAGTTCACAGGGGTTCCGTTCCAAAATTTTAGGGGGAGGGTTGAAACAACCCCCCTTGGGTGGACGTGTTACAAAAATAACCTGGGTAGATAAGGGTTATTTAATTATGATGACTTTTATGTTGGACAGTAGCCCTATTGGAAATTCTTCAGCCAAATTTGGTCATTAATTTTTTCTTTGAAACCATTATCTTAAATTTACATTCCAAAGAAAGAATTTGAGGAAACTGCATCAAATTATTTTGAGTGGTGGGGCACAAGCATCAGTTTCCCCCGACTGACATGAGACTGAACAGAAAAAGTACACCCACATTTTTTACGTAGCTTTTGAAAACTGACAAGTAAAAAAAGGCGGTCACCAGCGCATAAACAATTTTTCCGTGATTTTAACAATATTGCAACCTAGTTTTATTTCTGTTTTCTTTTTATTTTTTTCTCTTCTCCCATTTCTTTTCTATCTTTTTATTGTCCAAATCCCCGAATGGACCTTTTCCCCCGACTGAATCTCCCAACTGGGGTGGGGCACCCCCCTTCCCCTTTTGGGCACGCCACTGCATAAAATTGTCATATTTTTCAAGATGCCCAGCTTCCTAGTCAATTTTGAGGGCCATGCGATTTGATCAGACTATGTTTGAAACATGAACATGGTATGTGTGTTTTAACATTCTCTATCCGATTCTTCTTCATTACGACCCCAACTACGACGGATTACTGAGAGCTACTTTGAGCATCAGTTTATACAACTTCTTTAAACGTTGAATGTTGTTGCTATTCACTGGTAAATATATAAACCACAATTGAAGAACTTTGCTTTTTGTTGGTCTCAAATTCGTAAATTTTTTACAAATATTTAAAATAACTGATATATCCCGCTGAATATGTTAAGTTGGTTGACATTTACCTATTTAGTTAAAAAACATTTTGTCTGATATTTTCCTAATATTACAATGCATCATGAAAGGGTCCTTTAGAACGTCACATACAACCCAAGTTTTAAAATGTTAGATCTATTCTATTTATTGGTATTATGTCACGCTGATCTTAAAAGGTAATCGAAGGTATTTATGTTGCGATTTCCCCAAAAATAATCAAATCATGGACATTCACACAAGATGGTCTATAATAAAAAAAAAAAAGAATTAAAACATCAGGGACTTTACAGCCAATCCATCCTAGATGGTCGCATACAATGACGGAAACCAAAATCTATTGTTTTGATTAAATGTTTTGTGCAATTGGTTTTTATTTACCTTGCGCCATTAAGATTCGACTCGTTTTGCAATGCAGACAGCAGGAAAGTGTGATATTCTTGTAATCATGTTGGTGTTAGATTCTCGTAAGCTCTGAGTCTGCCGCAAGGGCCGGACGCAAGATTTTATACTTGTTTGATATGCTATGTTACTTTTTCCTTTAACCTACCACTCACGGGTTTCTTGCATTTAAAAAGTGGTATCTGGTACATAAGTGATGGAAATGCTGAGAAATATAACAATTTGAAAGGTAAAAGGTAAATCACCGATTTGTACTGCAGATTATAGTTAATCACTTACACGTAACTTTTTTCCAACAAGTTAAACTTTGTGGAATTGGAATATCAAATGTGTTAAGGAGAGGCCTTTGGGGAAAAAACGGATGGTTAATTACTCCATAGACGGCAATACAAACTGTAATTTTCAAACACGTTTTTCTCAAAATTGCCTGTTTTTACTAAAGCAAGTCATAAATCGGAATGATTAATAGTAAACAGTTCATTTTTTCAGGATATGTTATAAACACTTTAATAGTTACTTTGATGCATTAAACTTGAAACAGACCCCTTAGGGTTATGGTGTTAATGACCTTCAATTAATTAGAGGCGGGCTATACGAGGGGAGAAAATGGTGATGTTTCAAATCATTCTGTCCTAATTCTTATTTGATGCAGCTTGAT